>PVJO010006886.1:0-85643 GCA_004026905.1 Hystrix cristata | reverse complement strand
GTGTATTTACTGGGCTCCGAACACCCACTGAATACCTTACCTACTTTAATAGGTGTAGGAAGAGTTGCAGTTGATTGAAACCAGCTCTAAGCAAGGGTCTGTTGCATGCCTAACATGTGTTAAGTACTTACCAAGAATTAACTAATTTTTTTCAAAGCCATGAGTTAGAATTTCCTTCCAGTTCTCTTCATGTAGCAGGAGAGGATGACAACTTTGTATTGTTGGGGATGTTTTTTCCTTCCTTTGAAAAATCCCTTCCTGGGTCAGCAGGGTTGTTTGTATCTGGGGTGAGATTTGCAATTGTTCTCCACATGCAAACACCGCCCAGCTTGACACTGGGCAATGCGGCTTTTGCTGGATTTCCTGGTGCTTGTAGATAGGTGATGCCTCCTTGGGTTGTTGAATTCGGCTGTCCAAGGAGAAATAGAGACTTCAGGCATCAGCATCTACTTGAACTCCTTAGGTTCAGAAAACCCATGTAGAAATTAACCCTGGGAATGGAGAGCCCAGTGATTTTTCAGCCTGGTGGAAAAGGTCCATGAAGCCCTACTCTAAGGAATGGCAGGGGAAAAGGAGGTCCCCATCCCCTTTCAGCAAAAGCAGCTTTAATTTCCCAGGACTAAGTCCACTAAAGGCTCACTCCTTGCTATAGCAGACACTGACTTACCCAGGGCCTGCTGTGTTCCACAGTTCTGAAGACTGCATAGATTGAATCTTCACCCTCACACCAACCCCACAAGGGTGCTGTCCCTTAAAGCAGAACACTGCCTTGGAGAGACAGTAAGAAACCAGCTCCAGAGTGGCAGAGTCTGATTCAAATCTGGGCAGTCAAAAAAAAAAAAAAAAAAAATCTGGGCAGTCCACGTCCTGGGCTCCACTGAGCTACATGTTGTCATCTGTGACTGCCAGCCAAGGCCTCTGAATGTCCACAGTAAACCTCAAACTGCTGCCAGTGCCCCAGAAAGAGAGGAGATCCAAAGGCCAGAGGCTTATCGGACACCATCCTGGCATTTATCTCCAGGAGATTGTGTATCTTAGCAGGGCCCACTTATCTTCATGTTGTAGGCACGACCCACCCTCTTCTGTTCAACTCCTTCCCAGCAGCCCCCAGCAGCCTCCACTCACACGTAGTCTCTTCTCCTTGGCTTCTCCAAGGCTACTAAACAGATCTGATCCTGTCACCTCCCAAGTGAGGGCCACCAGACAGATCTCAGCTTCGCATTCAAGGCTCTTTCAAGTCTGACTTGTCCTTATTTGCTGTTTCCCACTTGGGACCTGGCTGCTCTTCTTCAGCTTCTCATAGTCCTTGCACAGAAGACTTTCTCTGCTTTGAATACTCATCCTTGTCTTTTGCAGCCACCCCTCCTACACTCTGTCCTCCTCAAGCTCCTTTCTATTTTTCCAGGCTCTACAAAAATAATTTCTGTGGCTGCTTCCCTGAATACCCTGGA
Organism: Hystrix cristata; assembly: GCA_004026905.1. Taxonomy (NCBI): domain Eukaryota; kingdom Metazoa; phylum Chordata; class Mammalia; order Rodentia; family Hystricidae; genus Hystrix; species Hystrix cristata. The sequence continues at coordinate 84,192 of PVJO010006886.1, read as the reverse complement.
AATTTCACACCACTTTCAGTCCCATTTCGTGTGTCGTGTGTGCGCGTGCGTGTGTTACTGGGATTGAACCCAGGGCCTTTGCCCTGAGCTACATCCCCAGCCCTTTTTTGTATTTTATTTTGGTGTAGCATCTCACTAAGTCACTAAGTTGCCCAGGCTGGGTTTGAATTTATGATCTTCCTGCCTCAACTTCCCAGAGACTGGGATTATAAGCGTGGGCCGTCACACCCAGTTCCTGTTTCATTTTGAACTTAGCTCTGTGGTGGCATTTGTCTCTGCTCACCATCCCACACTATGTTAGTCACCTTGTCATCACCTAACACCCGAAATTTAAAGGAGCAGTTTATTTGGGCTTACAGTTTAGTCCACAGTCAGCCGGCTCCAAGGCAGAATGGCATGGCAGAAGGGCATAGCGAGGAAAAACTGCTCACATCGTGGCATCTAGGAGGAAGAGAGAGGAGGGAGGAGCTGGGAAGGGAAACGCACCTCCCAGGTCATACCCCCAGTGACCCAGCTCTTGGACTAGACCTCACCTGCGAACAGTAAGTCAGCTATATGGCCCATGGTCTGATCCTCTTCCAAAAGCTCCACCTATGAGCACATGAGGGCTTTAGGGACCGTTCTCCATATAAGCCACAACACACGACCATGTACCCTGCTGGATCACAAGCTCCTCAAAAACAGGAACAGTCTTAATCATCTCTGAATGGCTGCCCAGGTACAATCAGTAGATACTGCTGAATTTTTTAAAAATGCAGATGTGTCACTGACTCTTTATCCACCAGAGACCACCATTGACTTGGAAACTGAGGATATGACTCAGTGGTAGAGCACTTGCCCCATACACGTGAGGCTTAGGTTCCATCCCTAGCCCTGAAAAAAAAAAAAAACTTCTTAGGAAGTATGGGCACCCAAAGATCTTACAAAGTTGCTGAAATTGCCTGTTAGCTGAGATTTCTGAGATAAGTATGGGTTCTATTCTCAACCCAAATGAAAGATTTTATCTCTGAGCAGGTACAAAGCTATAAAACTGGGCACTGGTTTAGTTAAAGTTAGGCAGAAGACAGCCGTGAGATTTGTCAGGAAAAGGATTTCTGATAGAGAAAAGTCAATATGAAAAGTCAATGAGCATCAGCAAAATAAGTCACAGTTGAAACTTGCTTTGGCAGTAGAACAAACTGACTCGCCATACTCCTTATTAAACATACCAGCCCTGGACATAGCTCCAGGGTAGAGCACTTGCTCAGCTTGTGCAAGGGCCTCGGTTCAATCCCCAGCACCACAAAAAAAATGAAACAAATGCACTAACTCCCTGGTTCACTCCCCAGCACCACAAAAAAATGAAACAAATACACTAACTCCCTGGTTCACTCCCCAGCACCACAAAACAATGAAACAAATACACTAACTCCCTGGTTCACTCCCCAGCACCACAAAAAAATGAAACAAATACACTAACTCCCTGGTTCACGAAGTGACTGATTCTGATGGTAATTTTTGTGGGGAAGTTTGGCATACTTTTAGTGAGCTTTTGGCACAAGCTCAAACAGATGGTTACATGTTATTTGGTGCTTCAAATACTAGAATTTGTGACAATTGATTAAGGACCAAAAATTGCTTTTGGACAATTTTCAAATTATGATTTTGCCAATCTGAGCTTTACCACTAGAATGTTATAGTTGGGAACACACAGAATCTGGGCCAGACAACATGGGGGATAATAGTAATAAAAACTGATGTGAATTGGCCCTGAAGGGGATGTGGCCTGAGTCTTTTCTGACTACCTGAAATTAGAAAGGACAGCAAGTGAGGTCTATGAATCACAGGGGAAGCTCTGCCAAGGAATTATTGTGCAGTTCTTCTGGGAGAGACCTCTGAAGACTCCCAGTGCAACTGTTTCCAATCTCTTCAAGCACAAGGATCATTTTCAATGTCAGAATACTTCACAGAGCTTTCTCCCTCACCACATGGTAATAGATTGGTCAAGAAAAGCTTAAAATCACAAAACGCTGTTACAAATTCAGTAGTGCTAACATGTTGCATTTTTATTATTATTACATATTTATTATTTTTGTTCTTCAAAAAAATACACAGTTGACTAGTATTGGTATAAACATGGGAGACCTCAAAGTAGCTTTATATCCAGAGGTTTTTCTTTGGTTCAACCATTCGATCCTTTATTTACCAAATATTTACTGATTTATGAGATGGAGTCTTGTTAAATTGCCCAGGCTGGCCTCAGATTTCTGGGCTCAAGTCCTGCTCCAGCCTCTCACATACGTGGGACTACAGGCAGATACCACAAGTTTGCTAAATCTTAGTAAGCCCAACTCTTAGGTAAGAATTAACCAGCAACTTTGAGAGAACAACTCTTAAGAAAAGCTAAGTGGGTGGTAGTCAGGACATTGGTAGCTGTGGATGGGGTTCAAGGATCCAAGCTTGACCGATCTGAACAGATCCAAGTTACAGCCACTTCTTCTGAATGCTGTATAACAATTCTTAATACCTGTAACCTGCTTCTTTGGATTTTCAGTTCGCTCATCACTTAGCACCACCTCAGATTGCAAAGAGACAAAACTTCCCCATCAAAGATTACTGTTTCTATTTTAAAGGATTTTCCCATTCCCTTTTTGAACAGAACCCTTCTCTCATACTCCATCCACTATAGTTCAGCACACTGAATTCGCAAAGACAATAGAGAAGCTGTAGAATAAAATCAGCAACAGTTTCCCAAGGAGTGATCTACCTAGAAGGCAGATCATACTTCCAAAACAAGGCACACACACAAACACACAGGAGCCTAATACTCCATGCTGTTCTATGCACTGGATATTATCAGCAAACACAATGGATTTTTTAAAAATCCCTGCTCTCTTGGGTGCAGGAAGAGTGGGTAGGACTCCAGCCGGCGGAAATGTGGAGTGAAGAAGCCGTCCTACCCAGAGGGAAAAGTGTGAAGAAAGGCATGGAGGAAGTGGTAAAGTGTGGTGGAGGCTGTGGGAATCCTGTAGAAAAGGTAGTTGGGTGCCAGGTGGCCACCATAGTGATGGATATCAATTACTGGGCGTTTATCTATGTCAGGCTCTGTGCTCCATTCTTTATGTGTAATGTGTAATATCTCATTAGATCTTTACTACAACTCAGCTTGAGAGGTAAAGGGAAACTGAGACTCAGAGAGGTTAAGAAAGTGGAAGAGCTGGAATTCTAAACTAGGTCACCTGACTCTGGCACCCAACTTATGATAACCAGACTAAGGAGGGTGGATTGGATATAGTAAGAGATAATCAGAGCCTGTCAGGAAGATGAATTTGATGAAATGATGTCACCTAGGATATGGTGTTTGTGCTGCATTCCCTACATGGGCTGAGTGACTAATAATAGCTTTGGCAGTGGAGTCTCCTGGGTGTGGACCAGATGTCTGGAAGGAGGAGCGATCAGGAGCCCTGCCAGGTAGGTTGGGTTCAAATTCAGTGATGAAATAGCTGATATAGCCCCGTTCCTATAACCCGATAGGGGCCCACTGTTAGTCTCGAGTTCTGTAAGAACAAGAATTGTGGCAGACCTTCTAAAAACTTGCTTTTCTTCCATGAGATTTTTGCTTCTGGCACTGGTCAGGCGCCCTCCAGTCATGCATGCATGCAGACTCCCATTAACAATTCCTTTAATATAATTCAAAAATTATCCATGTCCCAAAAATGAGTGACACTCACCTTTTGCTTTCTATGATGGTCTTGAGGGAAAGGGCAGCTAGCAGAGACTGTTGTAAGCCCCATCACCTCCCATCTACACTCCATGAAATCTGACTCCTTCGCTTGGAAGGTGACTGTCACCACTCCTGTCCTCATCACACCAGCCTGGGCTCCCCACTCTGCTTCACCCTGTACTCTCCTGTCTGCCTGTCTTTCCCCTCCAGTCACCAGACTGCTCGGAAATATCCATGGAGTCCCCCGTTCCTACCACAGCTGGCCTAAGCTCTCCAGACTATGGTCTTAAACTTCCTTTCTGGTTGGTTTCTCCCCATCTTTCTATTCTACATACTCTACTCTCCAGCCAAATCTCATCTCCCTTGGACACTCCCTTAACTTCCCCATATGTGTGAGCACTGCTATTGCTGTACCCTTTGCTGGGGACGCCCACTATGTCCTCTCCTCCTGCCAGAATTCTGCCCACTAGTCAGGGCTATTTCTAAGGCCACCTCCTCTAAGAAAGTTTATTCTCCCAGCCCAGCAGCATCTGTCTCTCTTTAGAATCCCCAGAAGGCTCCAGCTGGGTCATCCTGTAGGCATCAAGTTTATGCACATTTGTAGTACGATGAGGGCCAGAAGGATGCAAACACCTGCTTGATTCTGTGTTGTTGGCCACACAGGGCCTGGCACCCCACAAGAGTTTGTTCAGTTGAAGTCAAAACGGTCTCCAGGGGTCAAGACCCTGAGTTCAATCCCCAGCACTCCCCCCAACAAAAAAGAAAGAAAGAAAGAAAGAAAGAAAGAAAGAAAGAAAGAAAGAAAGAAAAAAGAACAGGCTCCTGTGGTCTTGAGGCAGGCCTGGGTACAGCTCCCACAAGGTGTGAGACTGGGGAGACCAAAATAATACTATCTGAGACAGAGACATCAAATTCTTCTGGTGAGAGCTAAAAACGTACAAAACTGTCCCGTTACTGGTTGTATTCCCTCTTGTAATTTCAATCATGCACAAGCATAGATTTTTCATGGCCAGCCACCCTCAATCCAGGAACAGCTTCAGAAATTACAGAGTGGTAAAGGTTGGCTTTGTCATGTTCCAGTTTCTAGTTTCTTGGGAACCGAAATGTGCTGACCCATCAAGGGCCCCTGCTGTTCTTCCACCACACGGAGCAGCTGCCACAGCTATCGTGCCGGGCCCGGCATCAGGAACTGAGCACTTGTGGTGGCAAACTAGCGGTTACCCCTGCAGCCAAGCTGCTTTGGCTCCTGGTGGCTCTGATGCTTCTCTGCAAATGGGGCTGCGTGGGAACTCCCCATCTTTTCTTTTTGAACTTAGAAAATGGCCAGTGTGGCAGACTTCAAAAATAGTATTTTCCTTGTCCTTTGAGTAATCTTATCAGAGTCAAAAAATGCTCCTTTCACAAGTCTGGATCCCGAAGAACCCCCCTGCTCCTCGGGCAGGATGAAAGTTGACTCATTATTCTACAGAAGGCCTGGGAGGCAGCTTGTCCTGTGATCACAGCGCCACTTGGGGGGATTCTGTGGAGCAGAAGGGTGGCTTCTGACAGCTACTGACCCCTGGCCCCCCTTGGGGGTGATGACATAGGACTTGTACAGACAGTGATCCAAGGAGAGACTCTGCGTGAGAGTCCCTCCCCTTGTTGGCTATGAAAAAGAAAGTTTTCTCTTGGGAGAGTTTATGGCCCTGTGGGCACAGGAGAGCTGGGCTGAGGGTACTGTTCTTTGCATTGTTTTGTGAGTTAGTTTAAATATAAGGAAACTTACACCAAAGCTTGCTTTGTCATTGTGCTATTTACTCCTGGACCACAGGATTTCCTGCTGGCCACACTTTTTTTTTTTTGGTAACTGAAGTATGATCAAGCATAAGAGTCCAAATCATACATGTACAACTCAATGAATTTTCACGAAAGGAACGTACCCATGTCATAAGTATCCACATCAAAAACACGGACCTCAGAGTTCTTCCCATTCCTTTTGGCAAGGGGAACCTACCTTGACCAGTAGCACTGTGAATTTAGCCTGTCTTCAAATTGCCTATCAATGGTACAGCAAATACTCTTCTGCATTTGGCTTCTTTTTTTTTTTTTTCAGCATTCTCTTTGAGCTTCTTCCACATGGGCTGTGACCATAGTTCCCCCAAACTTGTTTTTTTTCTTTTTTGGTGCCGGGGATCGAACTCAGGGGCTTGTGCTTGCAAGGCAAGCACTTTAACCACTGGGCTAAATCCCTGGCCCCCAAACTTGTTTTTAATTTATTTGCTCTTTTAAATGGGATGGTCCTCAAAATTGCAGTTCAAGCTCCATGCAAACTGTTTCAGTCATAAGTGAGATTGCCATACCTAATCTCCTCCTGCTAAAAACAGCATTCCCATCTACAAGATGTGATGCCGGCACACAACTATGGGTATTTGGAGCGACTCATGGGCCAAAAAATGTAGTTTGACTCTGTTGAGTACAGAAAGGGTCATGCTCAAACTTTTACCCCCAATTCTAAGTTCCTGGCTCTCCCAATAGAGAGGGATAAGGTCAGGTCCTTTGAAATACTGCTTCAGCATTCAAGAATGCCTTTCTCCTTAACTAATGGAGGGACCCAGAAGCTGAAATATCAGCAAAACATGAAGTGCACCACACATATTATTGAAAGGAATGGCTGTCCCACAGATGGATTCCTGGAATGTATTTGTGGTGTAAGACTGCTTAGATAGAGAGGCCATGGCAGGTGACCATGGACTCTGCCACTGGGAGAGAGCAAGGTCAATTACGCACAGGTCAAAAGGCCCAGGGCTCTACTGCCGATCATCTCTTAGAAGTGAACTCTGCCAGTTCAGCTCTTGGGAAAGGCAAGGCAAGCAGCAGGGTTTTTTGTTTTTGGGTGCTGGGGATGGAACTCAGGGCCTTGTGCTTGCTAGGCAAGCACTCTAACCGCTGAGCCAAATCCCCAACCCCCAAGCAGCAGTTGGAGAGGACATTGGAATGAGGCCTGGGGAGAGCTGGCATGGTGAGGATGGTCCGCCTGTAGGCAGGGTGGTTGGAATGCCACTACTCATTTGGAAGGGCTCTCCGAGGCTGTGCCCTCTCATCCCAGCAGGAGAATGACCTTTTTGTCCGTCCTTTGATCTTTGGTTTCTCTTTCTTTCTCTTTCTTTCTTTCTTTCTTTCTTTCTTTCAGAGCTGGGGATTGAACTCAGGGCCTCGTGCTTCCCTGCTCAATTAATGCGTGTTGATCCTATACCAGGCGCTTTACAATGAAACTTACAGTAACTGTCTCACTGTACAATTCCCAACAGCCCTTTGGGATCAGAACAGTTACTACCTCTGTCTTACACATGAGAACACAGACACTCAGAAAAGCTAAGCATTTTAACTTTGTTCGGTGAGTGTTGACCATAGAAACTATCCCGATTACTTAATTGACCAGAGGTGAGCTGCCCCAATAAGACTTCGGATCTGAAAGTTCTGCCAGTGAGGACAAGTGCAAGCCCTCCACTTACCTGAATGTCCTAGGAGTACTGGAGGCAGGTACTAGGGAAGGTCTTTGGGTACGAATTGTCACCTAAGCCAAGTTTCCACGCTCTGGGGATAAGCAAGTGCTTTGGTTCCAGCCCAGAGAAGGGCTGCAGCACAGGGCTAAGATGCTCTGTGCAAAGACGGCCCCTGGAGGGACTGAACCTACTCACCCCTTTACCACTGAACATCATCAAGGTTCCTGGAGGTTCCAAAAGGCTACTTATTCTCAAAGGGGACGAAAAACGGTGTCTTTCAAACCAGGGAATTAAAAATAAAGAAAGGGCCAAGATAGTCAAGGCTTCTTGAGTCTTGACTGACAAGCGAGGCAGTCTCTTCTTTGAATACCAGTCTCCAGGCAATGAGACTGGAGGGAGGGAGAGGAGGGGCAGATCAGTCCAAGACTTTTCTCAAGTGGCCAGAGGCAAAGATTCCACACAGCTAAGCTCCATGATGAAAGGGGGGCAGAGAATGACAGCCTGTCAGGAGTAGGGGGGCGGGAGAGGCCTGGAGTAGGGCAGTGGAGCCAAACCAGGCTGCACCTCCACTCTGTGCTGCCCCTGCCAACTGCAGAGGCCTGCATAGACCAACAGTTCCCGCTGGCTTAGCACGTAGTAAGTGCAAAGCCCTACAAGACATCTCTATTCTCATGAAATTCTCCTAACAACCTTTTGGGGCAGGTGCTGGTACCATGCCCATTTTAAGGATGAGAAAACTGAGGTTCAGAGAGTCTGATTTACCATGCATGAGGCCCTAGGTCTAATCCTCAGTGTAGTAAAAAGAAAAAGTACCGAGGAGTCTGGTTACCTTGCCCAGGATCTCCTGGTGGTGGTGTTATTTGAGACAGGGTTTCATTATATAGCTCAGGCTGGCCTTGAACTCTCAGTGATCTTCCTGCCTCAGCCTCCCAAGTGCTGGGATTACAGACATGTACCACCACATCTGGCTTTCTCATGGTTTTTACTAAGCATCCCATTCCCAGAAACACCAAGAAAGAAGTCAAGTGCCCAGTGATGGTCAAACACAGACTTTGGAAACGAAAGTCTAGGCTAGGGATAGTAGATGGGACTGAGACCAGGGGACAGAGGGGACACAGGAACTGGTAAAGAGCAGACCCTCAAGAAGCCCAGGAGCACAGGATTGATCAGGGCAGGGTAGGTACACAAGGCTGCAACCCATTGTAGCAAGGAGGACAAAGATGGCTAAGAAGGCGAGTAAGGCACCCAGCACCTCCTGTTTGCCATGGAAGGGTAACATCAGAAGTCAGGGAAGGATTCAAACTTGTATTAAAACACTGTCATTGGACATGTATTTTCTTCTCTCTTTTCCTTTTCACTGTTTATCTTTTCTATAGCCCTTCTCCCTCTCTTAACATATTGCACATTGGTAATGTGTGCCTTTCCCACAGTAGCGTGTAAATTCTTTAAGAGCACGGATTTATTGGGGCTGGGGATTTAGCTCAGTGGTTAGAGTGCTTGCTTTGTAAGCACAAGGCCCTGAATTCGATCACTGGCACCAAACAAAACAAAACAAAACAAAACATGGATTTATGTTCCCCTATTTGCTTCTAAATTCCCCACACCTACAGCAATGTTCACTACTTAGTAAAGACTCGATAAATATTTGCTAAATGAATAAATCTGCCAGAGCAGTTTTCACAATGGGGACTCCCAGGCACTGCTTGCCTCCACTGCAGGTGGATCCTGCTTGTAGCCTGGTCCTGTTGGGACTCCCCCAAGGTACTATTTCTGTAGTGGAGACTAGGAGGCAGGATCATAATCAAATGCTGAGCACTCTGCTTATGGTTGGCTGTGAAGAAAAGCCAGCACCAAAAAAGCAAAGGTTGAACCTAGCATGATGGTATACGCCCAGCATTCTGGGAGGCTGAAGCAGGAGGATCTCAACTTTGAGCCCAGCCTGGGCAACTTAGTAACTTAGTGAGAACCTGTCTCAAAATAAAATAATAATAATAATAATGAAAGGGCTGGGGATGTAACTCAATGCAGAGGCCCTAGGTTTGATCCTTAGTAACGCGCGCACGTGTACACACACACACACACACACACATATAGAGCAAAGGTCATGGTGGCAGAGAACAAATGTAGACATTGATCAAGACTCATTATACCTCATTAAAGCTCATTAAAACAAAAACAGAACAAAAAGCAAAGATGAACTTTCCTTGCTCCTTTGCAATGCTTGGGACCATCTCACAGGCCCCTAGGAACTCTGTTCCCAAAGGGCCCCTCTCTTCTGATTCTGCTGTAAGGAGGAAAGAAATAAAGGACAAGCAGAAGAAAAAAAAAGAAATTAAAGGGACCCTGCTCTCCAGATCCTCATATTTGAAAGGTTCGGTGAGGCCTTCAAGCAATCAGATGCCACAACTTTTATTTTTAAACTGCTTTCAACTCTGCAGAAAGCACTGAAGTCACCTCTAAGGTCAGTGGAACTATTTGCTGTAGGGGAGTTTCCATCTTCCTGGGTATCTTTTTTAAAAGCTTCAGTCATCAAAGTCATCCTGCAAAGCCCTCCAACTTCTGAGTGACGGCAGGCAGTGTCTCTGGTCTGAAGTTTGATGGACAGGATGTTGGCTTTGCATTAAACACAGGCGGCGGCATGAATGCTCTCCGTGTGCAGCATGCGCGCCTCACTGAAATCCAGAGTGTGCGTGCCCAGCGGGTTTCTGCCTGCTCACGACACTCAGAGCACAGGCACCTTTTCAACTGGGGATGATTTTCAGACATCTTCACTTTCCTGGCGGCCCAGGAGTAAATCAGTGTGAGTTACAACAGTCCACCTGAAGACATCGTGTCTGAGAATGCTGTCAATTCTGAGATACATTCTGGATCTTGTGACTGTGTTGGGGGCAAAAACTACAACCAATTACATATACGCGCTGATTGTGAGGTGTTTTCAGATGCCAGGATTACGTTTTAATAAAGATCATATTACATCTCAGTCACTTGGGAGGCCGAGGCACAAAGATCACTAGTTCAAGGCCAGCCTGGGCAATTTAGCAAGATCCTGTCTAAAAAAGAAAAGTTGGGGTGATAAGTCAGTGCTCCCTGGGTACAATCCCCAGTATCCACCCCCAAAGTAAAACCTTCATTAAAAGAAGAAATTAAGTCATATTAGCATCCATTTTCAGTTGAGAAATAAAAAGTTAAAAAGATTAAGTCACCCAAAGCATCTCTAAAGACTTCTCCATTCTCTCAATCAGCACACAGCACTGCCTACTACTGTTCCTGAAACTCCCCAATTAATGACTCTGCTGAAAATTCAACAATGCAAGGTGGGTCCTGCACTGCTTGGCGCGCCCACCCTTGAAGTGAAGCCACCCTTTTGACAGGGAAGCTGTGTCCTCTGCAGGAACTGGGTAGAGAGGCCCATTCAGATTTCCTGGAAACCTTGTTTTTCAAACGAGGATTCCCTACAAATGTGGAAAGCATTTCTCTCTCCCCTATTACCCTCATGGGTCTAGGGAAGGTGCCAGATACGGGCTGGTCAGGACCATGAGACCATTTACACTCACAGGAAGACCCACCTTAAGATGCCGGTAAAAGGGTTAGGGAGGTGGGGGGGGTTTCATCTCTTAATCCATTCATTCATTTGTTGTTTGCTCTGCAAATGATTAGTGCTGCCTGTTCAGTATCAGGGAGGGTCTCTGCATACCTTAGGGAAAATGGATCAGAAAGATAGTTCCTGCCTTCAGGAACATAGACCTAGGAGCCGAAACAGGTAGCTCCTCATTATCTGTTAATTCAACAGGTTGTTCCTCGTTATCTGTTCATTGAACAGATATTTATTAAGTACTTAGCACTGGAGAAACAGGAGAGTTCTTATCTTTATGGAGTTTACAGACTAGTGGTGAAGCACACCATCCTAAACCCAAAATAGTATGAGTAATTACTTAATTACCACTGTGATTACTACAAAGGAGAAGTACAGAGTGCCAGGAGAGCCAGTTACATGGGAAAACAGGACAAAGCAGAACATGGAACGAAATTACACCCAGGAAGGAGGCCAGAGGCAGCACCTGGCCACAGTGGGCATCAGCAGAGCTCAGATCAGAGAGAGGCCTGACCCACCTGGAGGCTGGACAGGTGAGACAGGAGGAGTGAGGTAAGAAATGCTGCATGGAAACAGGTGGTGGTTCATGAAACTGTCTTCATTCCCTTGCCTTTTTTTCCCCTTCTGTAACACTAGAAACTGAATGCAGAGCTTTCACATTTCACCAAGTTGCCAAGTTACCCAGGCTGGCTCAAATTTGCGATCTTCCTGCCTCAGCCTCCCAGAATGCTAGGATTACAGGTGTTCGCTAACATTTAGCCTTTGTTTCCTTGCTTTTTTTTTTGAGACAAATTCTATCTATGTAGTTCAGGCTGGCCTTGAATTCTCAGTGATCTTCCGCCTCGGCCTTCTGAGAACTGGGATTCAGGCATGCACCACTATGCCTGGCAATTCCCTTGCATTCTTGTTGATCAAGAACATTTAGTGAGGTGCTAGGGATTTAGCTCAGAGGTTAGAATGCTTGCCTAAGAAGCGTTAGGCCCTGAGTTCGATCCCCGGCACCCAAAAAAAAAAAAAAAAAAAAAAAGAACATTTACTGAGTATGCCACAATGAAAGCATTATATCAGCATACTTACCCACTTCAGTCAGTACCACTGCCATTGCTACACTGAAGGGCAAGGCAGCACTCAGCACGGTGAGGTCCCTTGCCCGGGATCAGAAGCTCCTGTGGCTGAGTGACCCGGATCTGCCTCATTGCTTAGCCATGGTATTCTCTACTGCCAGCCTGGGCTACGGGAAGGGTGTACTCTTCAAATCACACTCCTCAGCTTGCTCGCCGTTTAGCAGAAGCTCAGAGGTATGAACCACCTACCTGACCCCCATCACACCGGCAGTAGGTGCCAGGGGAGTCTTGGAGGAAGAGGGCTTCTCCTGACACAGACGGAACACTCACTCTGCAGAGGCAGTGGATGGAAGAACCCCTCCTCGCTCCCCGGGAAACTCTGGAGGTTCCCGGCACTGTGGGTCCGTGTAGAGACAGGCTCCCCCTGCTGGCCTAGTACTACTCAGGTGGGACGCAGGAGGAGAGGCACACCAGAACCTCCTGGTAAGAGGCGCAATAGTGAGAAGACTCCAAATCATTCCTGTGATTTTTTGTTGTTCAGGCACGATCTTGCTAGGTACTTCAGGCTGGCCTTGAACTCATGGAGATCCTCCTGCTTCAGCGTCCCCAGTGCTGGGATTACAGGCATGCACCCCTGTGACTGGCTTTCATGTAATTTTTTAAGGGACACTCGTTAATTATGCGTGTCCCATAGATACCTACAGGTGTCAATACAGCCAATAATAGGTTTAACCAAACTGGGGATTGCAAGGTGGGTCAGGGCCAAGTGGTAGTAGTCAATACCCAACAGCTCTGAGAACATTTTAGTCTTTATCATCCTTAATGATATGAATGCTGTATCACAGCTAAGAAGACCCCGACTCTTAGCAACAAATTTAGCCAAAATCAGTTAAACTGATGCGGCCCAAGCTGGTCTGCAGGAAAACAGAAACTCAGTGCCATGGGCATGTGAATCAGCATAAAGGTCCCGAGGAAACCTGGCCAGACAAGATGATGCATTCCTGTGCCCTGTGTCCGCTGATCTCACTCTTGGGAACACATCTCAAGGAAACAGCTCCAGAGGAATAGCAATTAGCGAGACTGTCTGTCTGCACAGTTAGAAGCTGGCTACCTCAAAGCCTGCGCTCTGAGCGTTCTGTTGCCAACAGGGAACCAAGCTGAGGCTGGAGTTTGAGAGACAAGAGATTTCATTCCAAGTCTGTCATTTACTAGCTATGTGACTTCGGATAAGTCACGAAGTCTCTCTGTATCTCAGCTTCCTCCTGTATAAAATGGAAATGATGCGGGGCTCTGTATCCGAAGTGGTCTATCTGTAGTGCCCACGTAGTGCCCTGCAGTGTGTGCTAAAGGGTAGCTGTTGTTCGGGGGAGATGACCTGGGTGGATCCTGCTTGGAAAGGATAAGGTGGTCTCAGTCTTCTATCTTGAAGAAGAGGTGGTGTCTGATCTCAGTTTATTCTTGTTACAAAGTGTGAAAGAAAAAAATGCTCCAACTACTTAGGAGTCCACTAAAACTCACAGGGAAGCTCTTCAAAGGGCGTTAATTCGTCTGAAGCAGAGAGGAAAATGCCTGGTGATGGGTTCGATCCCCAGCACTTCCCCCACCAAAAAAAAAGGAAGAAAGAAAGAAGGAAGGAAGTAAAGAAAGGCAATTCTGTGTGAGGCTCCCACACCGTGTGAAGATGGGGTGTCTCCAAGGGTCTGAAGCTTACATTTTTGAAGCCAGACTATTCTGTGGCTGGAGTTCTGTAACTCCGAGGTGCGAAGAATTACTTCGAGAACTCCCGCCCGAGGTGACAGTTAAGTGACCCGGCAGGGCAGGTCCCAGGCCCTGTTGATAACCACTGCACCGCACTGACTCCGGCCGCAGCAGGAGTGAGGGCTCGGAAGGAGCGGCGTGGGCGCAGCCCCCCAGCGAGGTGGGTCGCGGGTCCTGCGCTCTGGGTGCGCCCCGCTGCGGAGCCCGCTTCCGCCGGCAGGGGGCGCCGGGGAGAAGGTGGGTGGAAGGCCGCGATCCGGGTCGCCGCCCAGAGTCTGAATTCCGCGGTGGAGATCTGGGCTGTCCCCCGTCCCTCGCGAGGGTCGGGGACGAGGGCGCGGCGAGATCCCGGCCCCTCGGTCGCGGCGAGACGACCGGCCGCAGCGCCGCCGGCACGGTCCCCCCGCCCGGAAGCGCGAGCGCTGAGGGGGCGGGGCCGGGAAGCGCTTCCGGGGGCGGGGGGCGCGGGCAGGGGCGGCAGCCGGAGCGGCGGGGACGGGCCTGGCGCCGGCGGCGGCGGAGGGGTCGCCGCGGGCGGGCGCTGTGAGCGCAGCGCGCCGGGCAGGTGAGACGCGCCGGCCGGGGGCGGCGGGCGGCGGGCGAGGCGGGCGAGGCGCGCGCGGGGTGGCGGGGCGCGGGGCAGCCCCGGGCCGCTGTCCGGCTCCCTCTGGGCGCGGCGGCGGGGCGGGCGTCTCCGCGCCTGGTCAGTGCCTCGGGCCGGCCGGCGGGAGCCGAGGCCGGGCGGGGTCGCGCCAGGCGGGCACCTGCTCCGGCCAGGGGCGCGCCCCTGAGGACCAGCCGGGCTCGGCCGCGGAGTCCCGGGCCGCCGGCCGGGCCGAGGGTCGCGCCGGGGCGGCTGCCCGGGCTCCCAGCCTCCGCCCCGGGCGTCTCGGGATCCCGGCTTCCGGGCCCGCGCCTGCGGGGGCGCTGCCTGGGGCACCGGGGGTGGGGCTGGGTGGTTGAGGCCCCTGGAGAGCCGGGCGGGCCGGGGGGTCGGCCCTTCGGGGAGCTGCCGAGAGCTGCAGCTCACGCCACCGCCCTTTTCCAGGTAAACAGGCGGCGGCGGCGCGCTGCGTTTGGCCCCGGAGGTCTCCATGGTCACTTTCGGGCTCCGTCGGTCCTGCCATTACGGAGGGCGGGCTGGGGCCGACAGCGGGGTATAAACAGTTCCCTGCTGTGGCTGTGCACTCGTCTGGGAGTCTGAGGTTTTTGGCAAGCTTTTTCCACGTTGGGCCTCAATTTCCCCTTGTGAGGAATGAGGGTTTAGACCCACTCTCTAAAGACCTAGCTAGCTCTACCGTTGCAGTGTACGTCTGAAATAGGAAGGGCTGGACCTGGTTCCAGACACTGAACAGTTTCGCTGAAGACTTTTTTGCAAGTGTGGACTTTTTAGCCACTTAATGCACTTTATTTTATACAGGTTTAAAATGATTCCAAGCAGCGTTTTCTAAATCTCACCTTAATTATCCTTCATCCTTTGCTGTTGACCCTAGTTTTAGTCACGTTCCGCGGAGCTTTTGCATGCAAACATTTTGTTTATATTTGCTATTTTCTCTTTGTTCCCTAGTCCAGGCCTTCTTTGCTTCACATCTGGATTATTGCAACAGCTTCTTAGCTGGTCGCTGACTCCAGCGGTTCCCCCCTCCCCCATCCTTCCTTTATGCTAACGCCAAACTTACTATAGGAAGTCAGAAAATAGTTGAGTGCTTGCTTGCCTATTAAATATCAAGATGCGCTTCCATGTGGTGGGGGAAAGTTGTTGAAGGCACGCCTAGTCGCCAAGTAGATTTACCCAGGGCGCTGAGAGGTTGCCTATGATGTTGATGAGAGACAGGGTTGCGTGCTGTAGAATTAAGAAGGAAGGATAGAGGTCACTGTAAGCTTAGTGGTCAGGGAGGGCTTACTGAAGGCGCAGGATTTGAGCTGGGTATTCAAGATGAGTAAGATTCCGATAGGAAAAGAGGAGTCAGGTCCAGTGACCCTGTGGGGTTAATGACTAGACCAGTCTTGGCAGAGAAGGGCTCATATAGGAGATTAGGAGGAAAGATTGGTTGGGCATGATTCCTGAAAAAACTTGGAACACTAGGCCAAAGTTGAAACTATTCTAAAGGCATCAGTGAGGCACAGGAGACAAGGGATGGTTCACATGCTGAAGGCAGAAGGGAGAGGCTGGGGGCCCAATCAGCTAGGGGGCCATGGGAGTGATACTACAATTCAAAGCCGAGGGGTGTCCTCTTGCCTGCCACGTTGTGCCCAGCCATTGCCTTCGCTGTCTTCTCAAAGGTCTCTCCTCTGACCCCACTCCAGCCACCTGAACTTTCTTCCCTGCTTCTCCTTCTCCAGGTCTGGCCCTTGCAGAAGCCAGGTTGGACTGCTCCTGTTTTTCCCCTCTGTGCACATTCTCCATTTCACTTCCTTCAAGCCCCTGCTGAAGATATGCTTCCTGCAGAGGGTGTTCCCTGACTGCCCTACCCCCATGCCTCTGTGGCACTCGATTCAGTGCTTGTTCCTCCGTTGTTGAGCTTGTTCTTGGCCTAACCGGAATGGGAGTTTGAGGGCACTGTGTCTCAGTACTTATGTCAGACCCCTTCTAGTACCCAGTACTGGTCTTTGAGAGTAAGTACGCAAATACTTCCTGATTTTTGTTGGTAAACATTTTCTTGTGTGAGTTGACTTACTCTTTGAGAAGCTGTTTTTGCTTACCAGTTTTCTCTGTTGTGTATAACTGATACCTAATGCTGCTGTTTTCAGCTTTCATTCTTGGGATGCAGATCCATAAAATGAATCTTTGAAACATTAAAAGTTTACTGCTAATTATGAAAAAGAAAAAAATCATGTAATTCTTCATTTGGAGGCTGTGAGGAAAGAGTATCAGCTTTGGAATCAGACCTGGGTTTGCATCCCAGCAAGGCTGCTTACTGGCTGTGTGAACTTGAGCAACTTATTAAATGTCTCTGAACCTTTTTCCTTATTTCTAATGTGTGGGAAAATACAGTCCATTCCATAGGGTTGCTGTGAGTTTTTATTTTTATTTTTATTTTAGAATTTAGACTTCTTTCACTTTATTTATTTATTTATTTATTTATATGGTCCTGGGGATCGAACTCAGGACTTTGTGCTGTGAGGCAAACACTCTAACCACTGAGCTAAATCCCTAGCCCCTGCTCTGAGTTTTTAAATTAAAATGGTATATGAAGGAGTTAGCAAAATTTGTGGCACCCAGTATCTACTTAAGACATTTTCATTGTTTATTATAAGGGTGGAAGAATGCTAGGCCACCAGGCTGTGTGTACCGCTAGGCTGTGAATTTCTGCCTGTCTCTGTATCCTACGTCTGCTTTCCAGTTGAAGCCCTTGTCAGAAATGTCAGTATCATGAATCTAGAATGTCATGTTTATGTTTTATTCCCATTAATTTTCATGTTCCTTTGAAGTCTGCCTGATGTTTTTGATACTTCTTAATTGTGTCCATTTAATGTTTTGTAACTGACAAACTGCTGATTTAGGTTAGTGGAGATCATCAGCAAGTACAGTTTAGTTTCTAATGGTTGTTTTCTGGTCGTTGATGGCATGGAAAACCTCATAGAAAAATGCAGTTCAAGGTGAGCTTTTTTAATCCTTTTGCTATAAGAGGCAGAACATAATGTATTTTCCAGATTCAGTGCCCCTAAAATGCCGGCAGTAAGCAGGTAAGATGCTACTCCTCAATGTTTGTTTTTTTTTTGTTGAGTTCTTTGTCCTGAGAAAGCTTAATTTTTTTTTTTTACCTGAAACAAAATTTTTTAACTCATGATTAGAATGTAAGACCGCAGGTATGGTGGCACATGCCTGAAATCCCAGCTACTCGGGAGGATGAGGCAGGAGTATTGCTTGAACCCAGGAGTTCAAGGCCAGCCTGGGCAACATACCGAGACCCTGTCTTTAAAAAAACAAAAACCCCAAGAACTTGAAAACATCTTTTTGTCTGCTTCATTGACGAGTAAAGAGTGGACATTTCACAGAGAAATAGCTCCAAACCATTTAAAGTATAACCTCTTGTGACCACTTAATTATCACTGTGTCAGACCCAGTGTGACTCTATAGTACATCCTTAAATGAGAGTTTCCTTTTCATTCAGAGTTGATCAAAACCTCTTGCATCTCACCACTCTGCCTGGATTAAAGTTTATTTTCCTGGGAGGGAAGAGTTCTGACTCTGGAAACTGACAAATCCAGGTTCAATCCAGGCTTAGCTAGTCATTAGCTGAGCGACCTTAGTCTCTGTTTCCTCATCATCTGTGGAATGGGGAGAGCTGCAACATCTGTCTCATAGTAGTGCCAGAAAGGGTCAGTAAGTGTAGAGCGTACTTAGAACATTGTACACAGTAGGAGCTCAATAACTCCTAGTTATAGAGTAGTAGTAGCCTCACCACTGCTAGTGAAGTTAAAGAGGCCATTCCTCTCCTGTTTGCAAAGCTTGGAAGCAGCTTCTGATGTTTCGCATTGACTAAGACAAATCACACCCTCTCAGAATTAGTGTATCCGAGCAGACCTGGAGAATGTTAACGCCTTGGTCGGAAATGTAACAGTTTGGATAAAAATGTTCCTTCAGATTCACATGAATTAATGCAGTAAGAACTCTAAACTTGTTTTCCTTTAAATTAGGACGAGTGCTTCATGAATATCCATCACAGAATGCCATTTTCTTTTCTTTCTCTTTTTTTTCTTCTTTGCATTGGGTTTCAGTAGCACCAGAATGTATTGTGCAGCCCTGGTGCTATTCGGCTGCTGCTGCTTTCCAAAGCATTAGATTGTAGCTCATGACAGCTCAATTTTAGTTTTGATCTAGACCCGAGCAGAAATATCTAGAAAAGTTATTTTTACATAGTTGTTACTGCTGTTACCATGCCTTTCCTCTCCAGTGCTTCAATCTGTGGTCTTTTTAATGACTTTTTGTGTGAGGGTGAAAATTAGGGATCTTCAGTTTTCAGTGGAGAAATCCTCGCTTGAGTTGGATCTCAGGTGTCAGTGACTGAGGCCCACAGGTGCAAATCTGGGTTTGGAGTCAGGAGCATCCTGCCTGAGAATAGTGGGCAGGTACTTCCCGGTGCCTTAAACAACTTCCAAATCTGTAACCTTCCTTTCCTTTCTTGGAAGTGTAACTGGGTGTTTTTAAAGGAAATATAGCGTCGTGTGAAGCAAATTAGAGTGTTTCTAGATTAAGTGGGAATAAACCACCTCTCTACATTTTGAGTTCTGCCAAATCCTGTTCTTCACTTCAGGGGTCTTCAGGAAGGGTTAAGAGTTGAGGGTGTGGCCGCTGTGGCAGTCGCCAGTTTGGTTTAAATTCTGTCAGCAGAGGCTCTCATGTGAGAGCCTCCCTGTGCACTCCCTTTAGGGCTCTTGGCGTGCAATCCCTGCCCTCAGAGCGCTCACCCAAGAGTGGGACAACTCTGAGGTGTATGAAGCTCACAAAACAAGCATAACTCCAGCAGCTTAGTCTTTACCCTTCACGGTACTTTAGTTCTTCTGGTTGTCATTATCCAGAAACAGGTTGCGGGCTTTACCCAAGAATGTTGCAGAGCGGATTTTGAGGGTGTTTTGTCCGGGTGAAATGTTAAGAGTTCCTTCTGTCTGTAAGCTCTCTGCAGCATGGGCCAGCAGTGTGAGGGCATGTTACTAGTTATTCACTGTCTGGTCTCCTCACACTTAGAATGCATGATGTAGAATTTTGCTTACGAATTCTAATTGGTGGAAATGGTATTTTAGGAGAGAGCCAAGTGCAGTTGTTGACTTTTTCTGGAGATACTGGTGTGTGTTTGTTAGGATACCTCTTATCAGGAGCAACATTTTTTTCTGTTCTCAGCTCTTTTCCTTTCTTGTCCCTCTAGAAACTTCATTTTAGTAGCACCATCCTCAGTACAATTTTGGTCACTCTCCAGTCAGTGTCTGTTTCTCTCCTGTCTAACCTCAACGTCTCCTCCCTGAGCTGACTATTCCCCCTAGAGTGGATACGGATGTCTTCTGAGTTTCCAGGTCCTGTTGAGCCCTTCTTCAGACTTGCGTCCATAGGGGCTGCCCCCGGCATTCTGGTTCATGTCCTCTGACCCAGTGTTCAAGGCCCCACACTTTATTTATGTATTTATTTATTTTTAAGGCCCCACACTTTAGCACTCCTGCCGCATCCCTCCTTGTACATTGCTTGGGCCCTGGCCACTGCACCCCAGGCCCTATCACTTGCGTTCTGCTCCTGCCATTCCTTCTGCCTGGAGTATTCTTTCTGTTCCTTTTACAATGCAAGGCCCTATTCAAAAATATCTTCCACCATGAAGTTTTTCTTTGTTCTATTTTGATTTTTTAAAAAATCCTTTTGGTCAGAAGTAATCAGTCCTGTCATTGTTGCACATAGTTCTTTGTTTCTGCTGCTGTAATTGTCTGCTTGATATAATAATTATCCATTTGCAGCCCATCTTTCTCCTCTAAATTCTTGAGTTTAAAACATTACATATTTTTAGGTAAAAACTTACATGAATTTATCACATAACTGCATAAAAATAATGCAGTTATGTGATAAATTCAAAAGGTTTAAAATAAAGTTTCTTTCCTTTCCCTCTTCCCATCCTTAGTCCTTCTTCCCAAAAGTGACTGCTTTGTATGGTGTAATTCTTTGCAGAATGAATATAGCAGTGCACACACTTGACTCTTGAACAACACAGGCCTGAACTGTATGGGTGCACTTACACATGGGTTTGTTTTTTTCTAGGTAGTTTTTTTTGAGATTTGCAGCAATTTGAAAAACTTGAAAACAAACCATGTAGCCTAAAAATACTGAAAAAATTAAGAAAAAGTTAGATATCTGAGTCATGAGTGCTTAAACGTGTATAGTCTATTTTATCATTCAATATACAGAAATCTATTATAGAAAGTTAAAATTTACCAAAACTGATACACACACAGACTATACATAGTGCCATTCATCATCAAGAGAAATGTAAATAAATGTAAAGACGCAGTATTCACTCACAACTACATAAAATTAGCCACAGCACATACTACTGCTGTAATAATCTCATAGCCACCTCCTGTTGCTATTGTGGTGAGCTCAGGTGTTGCGAATGTCCGCTCAAAACACCCATGTGATGCTGATCATCTTTATTTCTCTCCAGTAAATTGGATGTGGCACTAAAAAGTGATCTCTCGAGGTTCTCATGTGGTTTTCACTATAATGCATATATCATACACAGTGTGCTAATTAGCTATATATATAATTGGTAAGGCTTCCTATCAAGAGCAAGCTAATAGTAGGTTTTGGGTAGTCAAAAGTTATACCTGGACTTCTGACTGGGTGGGGGTCAGCACCTTAACACTCACATTGTTCAGGAGTCAGCTGATTGGCTGGAGGTGTAGCTAGTTTTAGAGTACTTGCCTAGCATGTGTCAGACCCCTGTGTTATTTCCCAGGACTGAAAAACAAGAAGTCCACTGTAGTGATTCTTTTGAGAAATTTGCACTCAAGAAGGAAATCCTATATGCATATACATTGTTCTGTATCTTGCTGATTGATTTCAGGTAAATCTTAGTATTCTTTCCATTACAAAGCATACAAATTGATTTTTTTTTTAATGGCTACGTGGTAGCTTGTTGTGGATTTCTTTTGTTTTTTTGAGATGGAGTTCTTGCTTTGTAGTCCAGGCTAGCCTAGAACTTGTGGCGATCTTTCTGCCTCAGCCTACCTAGTGCTGAGGTTGTAGGCATGCGCCACCAGGCCCAGCACTTATTTTTGTTTTTGACATGGAGCCTCAGAGTTTCACTGTGTTGCTCAACCTTCTAAGTTGATGGGACTACAAGTGCAAGTCACTGGTGTGCCCAGGTTGTGCGTGTGTGTTTTTTTAATGAGTCTACTTTTGGGGTTCCTTTTATTTTTTTGACTATAACAAAGAAAAATGCTTAGTGGACACCTTTGTTATATATATATATGCTAATATACTTTTATAAGCACTCTATTTTTGTAGGCTCAGTTTTTAGCAGTTACTTGTGGACCAAAAGGCATATGATAGGTATTACCAATTTATCCTTCAGGATTACATTTGTCAGCTATTTAAAAATGTGTGCAAGTGTGATGGTTTAAAAATGGTATCTCATGAGCTGGTTATATAGCTCAGTGGTAGGCACTTACTTAGCATATGTAAAGCCCTGGGTTTGATTCCTAGCACCCAAAATTTTTTTCTTTTTTTTTCTTTCATAATTTAAATGTCTTTAATCACAAATAAAGTTAAAACATCTTTTCATAGCCTTTTTGTCCTTTCATGCTTTGTTTTTGTTTTTTTATTTTTTGAAACAGTCTCGCGGTGTAGCCCAGGCTGGCCTCGAACTCACAAGGATTCTCCTGCCTTAGCTTTCCAAGTGCTGGTATTACAGATGTGCACCACTGTGCCCAGCTCACTGTTTTTTTTTTTTTAACCCATTCTTCAGGAGGGTTTTTAGTGTTAACCCAATTTGATTTATAAATTTAAGAATTTGAAAAGTAGCCCTCTGTAGATGTGCGTGATTTCCCCTTAATAGTGATTTATCTTGTGGCCTTTTTGGGAGAGGAGTGCTTTTTGTCATACATTTTTATGTTGTCAAGTGCATTCATCTTTCCCTTCATGGTTTCTGGAATTTATGTTATGCTTGGATAGGCCTTTATGTCAATATATATATTAATTCCCCCCTAGGGTTTTTTAGTTACTTTTTGATGATTTGCAAATCTTTTCAAAATACTCATATAAGAATATAATGGCATTAAAGAGAAAATAATAGGACCTTCCATAAATTCCCTGGTACCTTTTAGGACCCTGGTAAACATGAATCGGCTCTGAAAACTCAGGAGCTGTGTAGTCTGCTTATTGTATCTTGCAGTTTTCTGATTCTGTAGTGTAGTATAAGGGCCATCACCACCTTTTCAGGTCTTCTGCTCAGACCCAGTAGGAGCAAGGTAAAGGAAGAGGATGGGTTCTAGTTACTGTGATCCTTCTCAGGCTCAGCTGTGTGTGTAAGGTCATGGTTTCCTTGTCTTGCACAGTGGCTTTGTGTTCCAAAGCCCTTTCAGGTAAATTATATTTCCTTCCTAGGGAGCTGTGGAACCTGGATTAGGGGTATCATTTCCTTGTTTGTTGCCTTCAGAACAGCACCTTGTCCTGATGCATGGCCATAGTGATGTGTTGTTCTGTAGCTTTTTTGAGTGGGACCTTGCAAAAATTTGTAGAAGCTCTGCTTACTAAGCCTGTTACCATGTGGTCTTGAATTTGGGTCTTTTGTCTTCTTTTCCTTCACCTTTTACTTCAGGTCTGTGGGAGGAGTGGTCGGGCTGGCTCAGGCAGCAGACAGGCCAATCCTGCTTTCTCTGTGACCGTACCCATAGTGCTACACTGCATGAATGGCCTCCTTCCTCCGGGTGTCCATTCTGCCCCGTCTCTACTGCACATGTGTCCATTTCCTTCCAAAGCTGCTGGCCTTTCCGTGAGCTCACCTTGGCAGTCTGGCTTCTGCGGTTGTCCTTCAGTGCCATCAGACTTACCGTCCTTACTGCTCCGTCGGTCCTGGGGCACCCCCGACTCCTGCCACATTTGTCTTGCTGTTTGAATATCAGGCTCAGTGCTGCTTGGAAATGTGTTGAACTTGGACTGAACCCTGTGTCTTCTTGGCAGCATCTGCTCTCTGAGACTTCCACCTTGAAACACCAAAGGGCCAGTCACTTGAGCCTTGGCCTGTAGTTTCTAATTAATTGAGGCTTTAGCATGTAAAGATGGCTTTTATTTAAAGCAGGTAAAAAGAGCCAGAGTAAAGGGGTCTAAGGGGAAAAGGGGGAATCAAAGTTATGAATATGGAAGTTGTAATGCACTTCTGCCAGAGAGCCCACCTGACGTTTCTCTGCTCATAGCCCTCACCTCTACAAGTGATTTTGATCCAGAAAGGAGGAAATTTTGGTCTGGGAGGAAGTTGTTGTAATTAACTCCAAGAGCTGAGATTGCATAGCTACAGAGGATGTGCATTTTGTGATTTGGGTGGATATAGAAGGATGTTTGCCACCAGTCCCTGTCCCCTCCCTGGGACAGGAATGTTCTTTTCCTTTTCCTCAGCTCCTTCTTTCCTCCCTCCTCTTGCTGTCCTGTTACCCCAGACAGAATAAAGCAGGATGAGGGGTTACTGTTTAGGGGGTCTAGGCTACGGAATTGGGAGCAGTCCTGTGAAAGTCAGCCTCTTGGAGTCTTGATTTCCTCTTCTCTAAAATGAGGTAATAGTGCCTGCCTCGTGGGAGAGGCCAGGAGGATTCAGTGGATACGTGGTAAGTGTTGTGTCATGCCTAGTTTGTACCAAGCGTTCAGTACTTGGTGATTACTGATGGTGATCCTGGGCAAGGACTTTCCCAGGTAAAGGGGGAAGGCTAAGGGATGTGACAGGAGATGGCAGTCACCCCCTTTTACAGTTACCATGACTGGTACAGGGATCCTGGACATGTGGAAGTGGAAGAATATTCGTCCCTTGAGACCATGTGGCCATGGCAGAAGCCATGTGTGAAGAAATAGCTGTTTCCACAGGTGTGCTGTGGTTCTTTTTCTTTGTAAGAAAGTAAGAATTCTGGCTGGGGGTATAGCTCAGTGGGAGAGCATTTGCCTACTATGTGGTTCTATCCCCAACACCAGAAAAAAGAAAAGAAAACAGAATTCTAAAATAAGAAATGGAAAAGGAGGAAGATTGTCTCCCTGTTGGTTGACGAGATCGGGCGTGTTCGGGGTGGTATGGCTGTAGACACTCCTTGTTAGTTGAATGAGCAGAAGGGGCCTGGTGAAGAAGTTGAAGAGCCAGCAGACCCTTGTCGCTAAGTCTTCTCTGTGTTTTTTGAAAGAAATGTTTTACATCCCTATCCAGAGTATAGTTTTTACAAACAAATGAGATAAATATTGTTAAAATAAGTATTAATAGTTATGTAAAAATACACAGCTTGTATGTGCTTGTTTTTAAAATTAAAATATAGCAATGTAAATGTCTAGTTTGAGTATGGCTTTTGTCTACTGTAGTGTGAAGGAAAGACCTATGATTAATCTGCTAAATTAAAGAATACTGATTTTGATGTTTTTAGTGAGTAGGATAATAAAATCCATTATTGTTTTCTGAAGCAGCTGCAAACTTAGTCTAAATGAAAAACTAATATAAATCACTACTCTGCATTATCAAAAATGAATTCCATTCCCATATCTCCCTGAGTTGGGAGGAATCTGCATTAAGCCTGTATCAAACTGCAAGACTGGGACTCTTACTCATCTTTGAATTCCCTTTGGTTTTGTGTATGTAGGCGACTGATAGCGAATGAATATTTCCTATAAATGTAGGAAAAATAATTTAAATCCCCAGTTAATATGCCAGTTAGTGATTGCAATTAAATCTCATACTTGCAGCAATATGACAAAAGGCTAATTTCCTTAATTTGCAAAGAGCTCTGATAATTCAAGAAAAAAAGGCAAATGTCAGGAAAGGATAAGCATAGGCAGTTCAAAGACAGATTGCCATTAAACATGAGAAAAGGCATTGCCCTCATTTATGAATAGCACATGCACAGGCAAACAGTGAGGCACCATTTTTCTTCTATCAGTTTGGCAAAAGTGAAACAGCTTGTGGGGGAGCAAGCTGCTCTTCCCTGTGCTCTTGGTGAAAGGATAGTTGCTTCAGTTTCATACAGGATAATTTGGCTGTATCAACTGAAATGAAAAACCTCACAATTCCTCTGCTAGAAGTTACAAAAGAAGGCCAAGATGCATGAAACATATGTCCCCATTCTGTGTTTGTAATGGCTGTTTAAATTGCTTCCTGTTTTTGGTTTCGTTGAAACAGCTATCCATGGAATGCTATGAAGTCGGAAAAAATGAGGTCAATGAGTGTGTGCTGCTGCGGAAAGATTTTAAGGCATATTAAGTACATTTCTTAAGAGCAAGGTACAGAAGTTTATGCTTATCAATGTTTAAAATTTCTCTGAAAGGATATAAGAAATTCCTAACAGTGATTATCTTTGGGAAGAGGGGCGGTGGCTGGGGTGAGTTTTGCTATTTTATTTTTCTGTACTGTGACTTGAAGTTCTGCCATAAGCATATACATATTTTAAAGATAAAATTAATTAAAAATTGACTTGACAGATGTACACTTACTGACATTCCAGCAAGGGCAAAACCAAGACCGGCCAGAAGCCAGTGAGTAGCCCATTGGGAAATGGTCAGTTCAGAGGGGTGGAGGATCATGTTTGAACTCGATGTACCTACAAAAGGTTCTGACCACTTCTACCCAGGGACCGCTAGACCTCATGACTCTGATCATGGGGGTGGGACTTGTGATTAAATATCCTTCTGCTCTCGTTAGCCCACGTTAGTGTGTCTAGAACTGAGATTAACTGTACCGTAAATTCACTCCTAGCCTTTCTGAAGCTTCTTACAGCAGAGTGTTGCTTGTTAGCAGCTCATTGTCACTGCCTAAAGAAGTGTTAATGCAAGGGAGAGGAGAGCGAGGTGCCTCCTTTCTCATGGTGCCGGAAAGTGGAATCCCTCTTAGGTGTTAATCAGAGTGTTTTGCCTTCCTCGTCTGTGCTTTTTCTTTCTTTTAAAATTTTTTGTTATTTTTAGTATGTGTTTGCGGTACATATTAATTATGTGTATCTTGGGGAATTGATACATACACATAATTTCATCTTGATCATTTTTACTTCCCTCCTCCCCTTCCCCAGATCCCCTTCTCATCTCCACAGAGTCTACTTCCCTATTGTCTTTCAACTGTTCTCTACTTTTCTTCTGAGAAGATAAAAACCACACACAGGAGAGGAAGGCCTCACTGCGAACCTGTTTGCAGTTATATATTCTGTTTCAGAAAGGCCTTATTGTTGTTCTTTCTCTCTTGGTTTTTGCCCAGGAGTCCACATCTTTAAAAACCCTGAACGCACCTTCCTTCTCCCTTCATTCCCCACAAGTCACACTGCTTGTACACCTTGTGTCATGAAAATAAGAAATAAGTAACATCTGACCTCTTATGTACCAGCTGGTTGCATTTTTGTAAGTTTTGCCAATTTGAGAAAAAATTGTCTCGTGTTAGTTTTTATTTTGTTTACTGATGAAGTGGTGAAGTATTTTGTTCTGTTTAAAAGGCTATTTCTGTTTCTTTTTAAAGCATCTGTTCATACTCATTGCCAATTTTTCAGTTGTCATATTTGGTTTCTATTAATTTACGAGTCTTCTGTGTATGTTGTCTTCTTCATAGTTTCTTTATTTCTTTCTTTCCTTCCATCCTTCCTTTCTTCCTTTCTTTCTTTCTTTTCTTGTTTTTTGAGATGGGATCTCACAATGTAGTATAGTTCAGGCTGGCCTTCAACTCAAGGCCTCAATCTGCCCCCCACCCCCACCCCCTGGTACTGAGGACTGAACTCAGGGCCTTTGCCCGGAAGTACATCCCCAGGCCCTTTTTTGAGACAGAGGGTCTTGGTCAGTTGTCCGAGCTTGGACATCCTTCTGCCTCAGCCTCCCAGAGGGCTGGGCTGATAGGTGTGTGCCGCCACATCTGGCTTGTTTTCTGTCTTTT
Organism: Hystrix cristata; assembly: GCA_004026905.1. Classification (NCBI taxonomy): domain Eukaryota; kingdom Metazoa; phylum Chordata; class Mammalia; order Rodentia; family Hystricidae; genus Hystrix; species Hystrix cristata. Next base: position 57,025 of record PVJO010006886.1, on the reverse strand, counting down.
TTTGGTAAAGGGCATTTTGAAAAGAGGCATAAAGGGATCTATTAGGCAGAATTTTAAAAGTACACACTCAAGAGAGTTCAGGGCTTCCAGAGGGAGAGAGGTACCCTGTGGCCCTGAGCTGGGTGTATTTATGGGGATTTGGGGCTGTCTCTAAAATGGGTTATCTAGGATGTGTATTCTAGTAAGGCTTTTTTCTTTTTTAAAGATATACAAAAGTTTTAATTCTTCTGTAGTTAAACCCTCATATCTGTCTTCTGGTACTTAGAAATGCCTTCTCTTTAGGTTATTTTGGGTGTGTTCTACTTCTACCAGAATTAGAAGGGATATAACTCTATTATATTTTATTCAAATTCCCTAAGAACATCTATTTTAATACAATTTGAATAATTGTTCCTCTTTTACTGACTTGAAATGGCCCATGAGGCCATCTCAGTGTGATTTCTGCCCACCTCAATGGCCTCATATGGCCTCTGCCCTCCCCCTCACGCCTAGCCCTGCTGTGCCTCATGCTTCCAGCACCGTCCTTCCTCCCAGCTTAGGCTCTTTATCTCTTTGCACATGTAATTCCTTCAGTCTGGACAGTTTCCTTGCAGTGCCCCACACCCTCACAGATCTGGCAAGTCTTTACTCATCCTTTTGGTCGCATTTCAAATAGGTTTGTGCAAGTGGCCTTCTCCGGCTACTCCATTATAAGAGATCTCAGAGTTCTTATCGTGATTTATGATGAGAGAGCTGTAACTCCCCTGGGTCCCTAGTGCCTGGCACACCAAAGACACTCAGTACATATTTGCCGAATGAATTATAGCCTGATCATGCATTGAGTTTGGCTACATTTTTCTTCTTCTAAAATTTCTTTACTATTTATTTTAGATCTGCACCATATAATTTGATAGTCACTGGTCATCTGACTGTTGAGCACTTAAAATGCAGTTTGTCCAAATTGAGACACGTGTGTAAAATACATAGCAGATTTAAAAGACTTAGTATGCAAGATAGTATTTAAAATGTCTCATACCTTCCTAGTTTAATATTGATTATATGTTGCAATAGTGTTTTAGGTATATTGGGCTAAATAAAATATATCGTGAGGAAGATTTTTTTTTTTAATGTAACTATTTGCCAGACATGGTGGCATATGCCTGTACTCCCAGCACAAGAGGCTGAGGCTGGTGGATCGCCTTGAATTCCAGGCCAGCCTGAACTACATAGCAAGACCCTGTCTCAAAAAACAAAACAAAAATAAATATTAGATAGGTTGGGGGTGTAGAGTGTTTACCTAGTGTATACAAAGCCATGAGTTCAATCTCTAGCACCATAAATAAATAAATATACAAATAAAACCAATAAATGCTAGAAAGCATTATATTGCACACCTGGCACCTTGTGTCCATTGGGCATCAATGCTCTGTGATTTTTAAAGTCATTTTGTTGTGCTTCTAAGATTTTCCATTGGGCTACATTATACTTATAAATTCATTTTAGAGGAAAGTGTCTATCTTTATAGAATTGGATATTCCAGCCAGAGTGTTACAGCTCTTCACTTGAACGTTTTTGTCCTTATTAAGATAATGTAGTTTTCTTCTTGTTGACCCTATTGTTTGTCCTTTCTAATTATTTTATAGTTCCTGTTGCTATATTGTTGATTGTAACTTACTTGTTATTTTATGTGCAGTTATTTTTGAAATCCTCTACTTTTCAGGTCCTGATTCTAACACTTTGTGTAAATGGTTTGCTTTCACTTGTGTTTTCTATGTAAATTGTCATTCTTGCATGTAACAGCAATTTTGTCTCTTTTTTAATGGCTGTGTGCTTTAATTTTCCCTTGTTTTGTTGCTTTGGCTAGAAGTTCCAGAACAATGTTAAGTAAGAATAGCGATGGTAGAAAACCTTGTCTGTCTTCCAGCCCCTGATGGGAATGCCTTTGCTAGAGTGTTTACCAGAAAGTGCTCCGGAGAACACTAATTCTTTGGAATATTAATGTGTGTACCTTGAGAGAAGAGTTCCACAGTTAAATGACTTGCAAACTGCTGAGTTAAACAGAATGCTTGTCTACAGGACTTTTCAGATGAGTTATTATGGTAATGTGTTTTTAATCCCTAGGAGGTAAGGATATTGGGGCTAAATCTTGGGCTTGTGTTCTGTTTGAATATATTTTTGGAAATGCAGACATAATGTTTCCTTTTTAAGGATAATAGTGGGTTCACAGTACATACTTTATTATATTAAGGAAGTATTGTTCTATTTCTAGATTATTGAGAGTATTTTTCCCTTACTCTGAAAGGACATTTAACTTCCTCAAATGGATTTTGGCATAGTATTGATTTGGTCATACGGGGTTTTCTCCTTTGACTTTCTGATACTATAAATTATATTTGTGTATTTCTTAATATGAAGCCATCCTTACATTTGTGAAGCAGCTGTTCTTGTTCATAATGTATTCGTTTAGTGTGTTATATTTCTTAGTAGTCCTGTTAGTACTTTAAAATCTACTTAGATGAAGTAGACAGTGTTCCTCTTTATGCTGTTTGTCATCTTCTGGTATCAAATTTGTGCCAGATGAACTGAGATGCTTTAAATGTTTCTACATGCGTCTAGAACAGTGTGAACGGCCTGAAGATCATTTGTGCCTTAGCACTTCTGTTTCTTTTTTATTTAGTTCTGCCAATTTATGTTATCCTAAAAATATGTCCATTCCATACAGATTTCAAATTGATTTCAATCATAAGTCTAGGACAAATAAAGACCACAGTATTTCTCTTTGACTAAAATGTCCTAACTCAAATTGTGACATGATTTTTAAAATTCTGGTGTGATACAGTCACACTAAATAATTGGTCCTTTCCTGTGAGTCTGAGATTTATCTCACACTATCTTAACATTTTTCTCTGGTAACATGCTATTTCTCTGTTAATTATTTTTTTGCTTTCTCTTGGATTAATTTGTTGTTCCTTCTGTAATCTGAGTTGAGTCACTTCACTTATTTTTAGTGTTTACTTTTTAATGATAAAAACTTTAAAGGCATTGACATCCCTATTGCAGTTTTGGTTGTTGATGATGTTTTCTAAGCCCCCAGCATTTCATTCAGGAAACTTTGAGTAAGTCAGGAGTGGCAGCACACTCCTGTAATCCCAGCACTTGGAGAGGTTAAAACAGGAGGTTCGCAAGTTCAAGCCCTGCTTGGGCAACTTAGCAATTTGAGGAGACCCTGTCTCAAAAAATTTACAAAGGGCTGAGGATGTGGATGTGACTCAGTGTGTAAAGGCCCTGGCATCAATCCCCAGTACAAAAAAAAAAAAAAAAAAAAAAACAAAAAGTTGAGAGAATTTTACAACACTCAGACACTCACTATCTAGACTCTCCCAAATTACTGTTCACATTGTATCATATTTGCTTTTTCCCATATCTATCCATCTGTTATTTGGAGATATATTCTCAACTTCACTATTTTTTTTTTTTTTTTTTTTTGGCTTTTTGAGACAGAGTCTTGCTGTGTAGTCCAGGTTGGCCTCACTTGTGGCTATTCTGTCTCAGCCTCCTGAGTGCTGGGATCACGGGCATGTCCCACCACTCCTGGTGTAAACTTTAGTTTTGAGCCTGTTTTGATACAGATTCTGTTACATCCAGAGGTGGACTGTGAGCTACTGCCCTGCTGGAGAAGACAGCTCCCAGTGATGGTAAACCCAGTTACAGTAAAGAATTAAACCAAGTTTAAGCTAAGAGAAGACGATTTATTTAAAGATCGTAAAAAAGGGAGAAAACGAGTAGGGAGCATCTGAAAGTAAAATACTCGTGGATTTCTTGTCTGCTGCTCCTTTTATTGAGATCCTGGTCCCACGTAGGCTCCTGGAATCTGGCTGTCTGACTTGTCCTTCATCTTTTCCCTGGCTTGTTTTTCCATTTAGCTTTGGATTCCTTCTGGCCATGTGACCCCTCCCTGTTCTTTGGTGGAGGGTAAGATCATGGGTGGGGGCCTCAAGGACAGGTTACTTAGATTTAAGGATTAAATAAAGGGGAAGTTTGTGATTCTCATGTTAATCACGCTACTTGGGGCCCTCCCTTACCTATTGGATTATAGCTGTCTCTGCCCTTCAGAGTCTGGCTGTAGAGGTCAAAGTTGCCTGTTAATTTTTAATAACATCTAATGAGGCCTTTACCCCACTTTTCTCTACCTGTGGGGATCCCTGTCCCTACAATTCTTACGCGATTTGTCATTTCCTAAGTATTTTTATTCAATTTTGATTTTCCTCTGAATATTTATTAAGGAGGCACTTAAATTTTTATTGTTTGGTTTTTAAAAACTAAAATATAAAGGTTAGTTGTGGCTTCATTGTGATTTGGTTAGAGAGTGGAGGTGGGCTCCATGTACTTGAGCACTTCCCAGCAGGTTCTGCCTGCAGATTTCAGGTAAGCAGAGCAGTGCCGCCTCAGGGATGCCGGTGTTGTTGAGCACTAGTGGAGGGCAGTGCCCTTTTTGGGGGGTGGAGGGGGTGCTGGGGATCGAACTCAGGGCCTTGTGGCTTGCTAGGCAAGTGCTCTACCACTGAGCTCAATCCCCAACTCCAGCAGTACCCTTTTGATGTGCCTGTCACTCTTCTTATTCCTGCTATCTAAAAATAACTTCACTGGAAGGGACTGAGCATTGCTGTGTTGTATGAAGATGTGCAAGGCTGAACGGGGAAAAAATGCAGCTCAAGACACAATAGTGAAAGAGGTTATCTCCATTCATTGTGTCCAGTGTAGCGGTATTCTTAAAAAAAAAAATTAGAAATACACAAATAAGGCAAGACATCTGTTAGATGCATTTAAATTCTTCTTTTAAGAGTCCTTCCAATTCTCAGAAAACAGTGAAACAGAAAACTATTTTTCCTAAAGGATACCAGTGTCACAGTCACAGCTGAAATAGCCTTACTTGTGTGTAGTGTTTTAATTTTGATCAAAGTGAATGTTGGGCAGTAATGAAATGGGCTAATTGACTATTTGGTTATTTGGCTTTAGGTGAATTAACCGAAGCATGAAAAACTAAAAAATAAGCAAGAGGAAGAATGTTCAGGCAGAACTTAGGAGGTACGATAGCCAGTGTTGATATTTGTGTTTATGCTGCTGTGTTGAGTGAGGAGTCGTTAGTGAATGATGAAAACTCTGTCTTTCCGCAGATTACGCTTCATGTCAGTAGAAATGGACAGCAGCAGTTTTATTCAGTTTGATGTCCCTGAATACAGCAGCACCGTTCTGAGCCAGCTAAACGAACTCCGCCTGCAAGGGAAACTATGTGACATCATTGTCCACATTCAGGGTCAGCCATTCCGAGCCCACAAAGCAGTCCTTGCTGCCAGCTCCCCCTATTTCCGGGACCATTCAGCATTAAGTACCATGAGTGGCTTGTCAATATCAGTGATTAAAAATCCCAACGTGTTTGAACAGTTGCTTTCCTTTTGTTACACTGGAAGAATGTCCTTGCAGCTGAAGGATGTCGTCAGTTTTCTGACTGCAGCCAGCTTTCTCCAGATGCAGTGTGTCATTGACAAGTGCACACAGATCCTAGAGAGTATCCACTCAAAAATCAGTGTCGGCGATGTCGACTCTGTCACTGTTGGTGCTGAAGAGAATCCCGAGAGCCGTAATGGAGTAAAAGATGGCAGCTTCTTTGCCAACCCAGTTGAGATCTCCCCTCCATACTGCCCTCAGGTACGGCAGCCCACCACAAGCAGTGACCTCCGGATGGAGACAACCCCCAGCAAAGCTTTGCGTGGCCGCTTACAGGAGGAGGGGCACTCAGATCGGGGGAGCAGCGGAAGCGTGTCCGAGTATGAGATTCAGATTGAGGGGGACCATGAGCAAGGGGACTTGTTGGTGAGGGAGAGCCAGATCACAGAGGTTAAAGTGAAGATGGAAAAGTCGGACCGGCCCAGCTGTTCTGACAGCTCCTCCCTGGGCGATGATGGGTACCACACTGAGATGGTTGATGGGGAGCAAGTTGTGGCAGTGAATGTGGGCTCCTATGGCTCAGTGCTCCAGCATGCATATTCCTATTCGCAAGCAGCCTCACAGCCAACCAGTGTATCAGAAGCTTTTGGAAGTTTGAGTAATTCCAGCCCATCCAGGTCCATGCTAAGCTGTTTCCGAGGAGGCCGTGTACGCCAGAAGCGGGCTTTGGCCGTTCATCTGCACAGCGACCTGCAAGGCGTGATGCAAGGGTCTGACAGCGAAGCCATGGTGAACAACCCCGGGTTTGAGAGCGGTCCCCGGGAGAGGAGTGCAAGAGGCCACTGGTACCCGTACAACGAGAGATTGATCTGTATTTACTGCGGGAAGTCTTTCAACCAGAAAGGAAGCCTCGACAGACACATGCGACTCCACATGGGAATCACCCCCTTTGTGTGCAAGTTCTGTGGGAAGAAGTACACACGGAAGGATCAACTAGAGTACCACATCCGGGGCCACACTGATGATAAACCATTCCGCTGTGAGATCTGTGGGAAATGCTTTCCATTCCAAGGTACCCTCAACCAGCACCTGCGGAAAAACCACCCAGGTGTTGCTGAAGTCAGGAGTCGCATTGAGTCCCCCGAGAGAACAGATGTATACATGGAACAGAAACTAGAAAATGATGCATCAGCCTCAGAGATGGCCCTAGATTCCCGGATGGAAATCCACACAGTGTCTGATGCTCCTGATTAAGATGGTAAAGAAGTGCACCCAAACAAAGCACATTAATCAATGCATATTTGTGATTTGCTTTGTTGTAATCTTTGGTTTTCCCAGCCATCTGGAAATCTCTTGGTCTCTTGGCAGTTTTTCTGAAGTTTCTGGATGGAACACTTCATTGTGTTTATCCTCCCCCACCCTGCCCTCTCTCCCCCAAGGAGCTCAAAGCATGAAGGGCAACGTATCCAGGGAAAACACAGGCTGACAGTATTCCTCTTTGGCTGAACTCTGAGTCCCAAATCTGCCAGTGATTTAGCTACGCCAACTGGTTGACCCTACACTCTCTGCCAAGAGGCACGCTCTCTCTCATGGCGGGCGCTGGCATCAGTGCGTGCCTGCGGAGAGAGACTGGGATGCCGTCAGCTGACACAAATGGGTAACCTTTTTTAATTTAAAATTACTTTTAGGGGGTAGTTAGACAATTTATATATATATATATAATAAAACAATTATATATATAGTATATATACATTCTCAAATTTGAGTTTATTCTGGTTGAGGTGAATGTAAGAGGAATATATAATTTAATACAATGTGAACAGAGCTTTTGACTCTGTCTTATCCCTTCCTAATATGTTAGTTTTATCCCTCTGTTTCCCTTACAGAAGAATGTTAGTAGGTTTTCATATATATTAGTCATTGTGTCCAAAAGCGAGCAAAGCAAATCACAGTGTTCATAGCTCTGCTTCATAACAAATACATAAACCAAATGCCATAAAATTTCTTCAACTCTAGTTGGAAACCGTTTGGAATTTTTGTTTGTTGTCCAGCAGATAAGCTGGACGACCTGTGGTGCTGACCTTTTTACATAGTGTAGTGTTATATTAGCCAACCCCAAAGGAGCAGTGGTTTTCAAGGTTTTTTTTACCGGCCTACAGCTCTACCTTCATTCCGTACTGTAGAAACATACATACCAGGTAACTAAATCGAATCACTCTCTACCATGAGTTAGTACTCGCACTAAAGGAAAGGGATTTGTAGTTCTATCTACAAAATTCTCCAAGCAGTGTTGTGGTTTTTTTTTTTCCATCCTTTTTTCTTTCTTTCTTTCTTTCTTTTCTTTTCTTTCTTTCTCTTTCTCTTTCCAAACAGCCAGTTCAGGTGCACAGCAACTTTTTCTACATGCGGTTCCCAGGGAAACTGCAGAACTTGGAATTTGTACTTTTGTAAAGGTATACTCTATGGGAATTGCAAGCAATATATCTTAGTATTGTGTGTGCTAATGAGAGCCTCATTGCTCCCCCACTCTCAGTGTTCCTGCTTAAAGAAGTCAACAGTTAAAAGCCCTCTAAGATACTCTGTTGTCACCAAATCTGTGTGTGTGTGTATCACCATATTTTTGGTCACGTGGTGCTATTTTTATGTTAAGTATCTTCTAGGTCAGTATAGTTGTAGAAAATGTGAAATCTAACAGTAATAGTGAATTGCAGTTGTTTTCCTCTGTTGAGTTCATAGCTTGAAAGAGACCTCAAAAGCATGTGCTGGCAAATACGTTGTATGAAAACATGCCCAAGTCCTGTTTGAATAATGCTTTATTAGTGTCAGGAGAGTCTTCAGTTCATTATTGCATCTGCATAGACGAACAGGCTTTCCAGGATCACTTCGGTACTGTAGACTCCGTCAGAGAGCAGTTCTGGAAACAGATGGAGCCTGTGGGTGTCAGTGCTATAGGCTGTCTGCCTGAGAACAGGAACTCTGAGACCCACACCCCGTGCATCTCCACAGGACAACAGCACAGCCACTTAAAGGCAGAACCAAAAGGCCAGCCTCAGATGCTGGGAGTTAAGGAATACACAAATAGGCATTTGCTGGTTTTCCGTGCTTTTTTGGCTCTTAAGATACCACGAATGGTTGGTTTGGGAGATATTTTTGTGTTCCTTGTTTTTTGTTTTTTCGAGAAAAAAAATCATTCAAGCCCTTCATGTGTAACAGCCCCAGTGGTGGCTGTGCAGTAGCACCTCCTTAGCACACAGGATCTGTTCACGTGTGAACTGCTGCGCTACACATCAGTGTTAACTCCACGTAGATTACACTCTAATTCTGCTGCTCCTGAGGAGCGGTTCTTGCTAAATCGGGTATATATTATGCCTTTTCCTCCTCAAACTGCCTAAGTAGGGGTTTGTTCTCTCCCTGAAGCACTTGTTCAACTGATAAAGCCGTGTGCCTCAAGGGGAGGCTGGACCCCAAGTGTTTACCCACTTAAATATGTTCTGGGGTTTCAGGTAAATGTTTTTGATTTTTTTTTTTCTTACACAAATAATTTTGGTTTTGATTTTTTTTTTTTTTAAGAATTAAATGCAAAAAATTCGTGTCGTGATACAAATTAAGTCTGTGACAAGAAAGACCCAAACCCAAGGACAAGAGTGTCAAGCTCAGGGAAGGAGCCTCTTTTTCTTTCACTCAGGCTCGGGGCCTTCCGCAAGGTCGCCAGAGCTTCCCGCCGTGTGTGCGGCAGGCAAGGAGGAGAGAGCACTGGGGCGAGCACCTCCGCCGTCCTGCTTCTTGTCACTGTGTCTGTCTGAACCTTAGTTACATGGAGTTCTTGTATTTGTAAATTTGTTTATCTGGTTTGAGTTTACCAAAGAGTGACTTATCCAAAATTGTCGTTGACAAAAATATACATTGCTTTGATTGTACAGTTCAGGTTCAAACATTGTAATGGGACTGTTAAGGGGCAGAAAATTGACTGAGTTTCTCTCTAATATTCATGATTCCGCATTTCGCAAGTTCCACTTGCTCCCATTCGTGTTGCTAACACTTTACACTTTCCACTGCTAGCAGTGTTAAGAATGAATTCTCAAGCCATAACACAGTACTGTAAGTTCGACAGGGCTTCGAGGGAGGCGGCGCGTAGGCCAGCACCGAGCTGCCTGGCCTCTCTGAGCAGTGACACTGTCTCGCCCCCAGTGGGTGTGTCTGTGAGAGAGTCACTCCGTTCAGATGGGCAGCAGCAGTTCTTTGTGCCTTGCCGCATGAGGATGTGCCAGGAGGATTAACCTGACCACAGAACAGAAACATTCTCTCCCTGAAGTTCACTTCACGTCTCTGCAGACAAAGTACGCTGTGTAACTCTTAGAGCAACTCTTTTTGGAAAGCAAAGTCCCTATTTCTGTACAGTTTTAGGTTAGGTGTTTCATTTATAACAAATGCAGAAATCAATTAAGATAAAGTAATATGTGAAGAAATCTTTTACAGTAAAATATATCCTGAATTCATATAGGCTTGTTCATAATTGAGTCTCTTCTCGAGCTACCTTTTCGATATTAGACAATGTGAAGACAGTGACAGCGTCCTTTTCTATCGATGTTTAACCTGTTATTACAAACTGTGAAGACAAAGAATTTTATACTTTTACTAATGTTTATGGTTCTAAACAGTTATTTTCCTTCTGATCAGTTCTCTACCCTCTAATTTCTACTAAAGCTGTACATACATTTAGAAACTATATTTGTAAATACAGTATATGAAGACAAGTTAATTTTTTGGTCTGTGGAAAGCCTGCCAACAAATTGGCTCTGCCTTGGCAGTTTGGTTTTTGTTTGGTTTGGTTTGGTTTTTGTTTTCTTTTTTAAACAGCAGAAAGGATACTGTCAGTTCACTGTTAAGCAGAATATACTGTAGAACTAAAATGATAATTTTTAAATCTTCCAGAGCATATGTCTCTTCTAATGATAGCAATTATAACCAACTCTGTTTTTCCCTTAGCCCAGACCATAGGCCTGCATACTTTTGTGTGTGGTTTTGGTTTTTTTTAATTTTCTTTTTACAGCCTAGACTCTAGGAAGAATTTGCAGGAACACAAAACAAGGGCTGGGGGAAATCATCTATGTGAATGAGCTTTACTTTAAAGAGATCAGTTTTTTTTAAACAACATTTTCTATTTGTTACTGTGATATTATTTTTGTTGTTGTTGTTGTTGTTGTTGTCATCATCGTCGTTATTGTTAAATTCTCTAATGGTTTCCTGTGAAGCCTCCACTGAAAGGGACTCAAATATGCAACACCTAAACTATTTTCCAAGGGCACATGCCCCTTGAATGGTGCTTCTAGACTGGTCAGGGTTATTTATTAAATTTTATATATGAAAGTATTGGGGAACTATGTAAATTCTTTATATGAAACTATTTAGTTCATAAATCATAGATTTCATATTACTCAGTGCAACTGAACTGAAAGTTCAGAAAAGTCATTCACATTGTTCCCAGTTTGTAACGGTGTCACATGTCACGTCTTTTTCAGTAAGTGCCAGAGTGTTCCCACTGTTTCTGCCCAGTGCTTGACTTCTTAGCCCAGAAGAGAACCTGTTTTCCCCGGTTCCCTCCCTGGGTCTGGCACCGACAGGGCTATTCTTGATCAAGTCCCGGAGTCGGCCTTGCGTGGTGCTCCGTGGAGCAGACTCAGTAAACAGACCTCTTGCTGCCCCTCAGTGACAAGTATGCTGTGAATTCAACCTTTGGACTTGCGGCCCAAGCCTCTGGTTGCTGCCCTGACCAGAGTAAGAGGTAAACTTACCTGGTTTCTTTGAGAATGACCATTTTTCTAATGTGAAAACCATTTCTCTCACCACTTTTATTAGTAGGGCTAACATTGTTTTCCGTTATAAATGGTTGAGCAATTTGAATGACTTAACACAGTGTCATTATCTTGCAATATAAACTGGTAACCTCACAACTCCACACTTCATCACCATATGAAGTAAATGAAGCTAGCTAAGCGGATGCTGTATCAACTAGTAACTTGCCATTAAGGATTATTTTATAGCATGGATTTAAGACTATTTATTCAAATGATATTTTACTCTTGTATTCATTTTGTTTTAGATTTGTGACATGAATATTTCAGTGCTGCTTAATTTTGTTCTGAGTTCTTGTTTCTTGCTTGTAAATGGCTTTTTTATGGTATAAAGTCAATGGAAATTGCTGTTTGTAAATAAAAATGCTGCTAGAGCAACTGCACTGTGGTTGCCTTCTGTCTTCGCCCCTCATGGCCTTCGTGGGTCTCCCAGCTCTGACAAACATCTGCTGGGTCAGAGTTTCTTGAGCCACTGTTTTTAAAGGGCTGGGAAGAACCTCTATGCCACTGTTGTGCTGAGAAGAGAAAGAAGCTGGTATGTTTCTAATCTTACTCTTACGTGGCCAAGAGCAGATCTCCAGGGCCCTGGTCTGCACCTCTGCTCCTTCGAATGAATCTCAGTGAATCCTCTCCCCCACCTGCAGAAGGACCCCTGCAGCTCCCTCCAGTGTGCCTGGCCCAGTGCTGCCATGGAGCTTGCAGCTGCACAGGCTCTTTCTTCTTTCTCACTGTCTTCTCTCTTAGCTAGTTAACCTTCTTCTCAAAGTTCCAGCTCTGGAGTCCTTCTTGTCTACAGCAGCCCTTTCAGGTCAGGCCCCTTTGTAACGAATTTTTGTTGAGCTGTGTTCCTGTCCTTGTGAGTATTTATTTTGTTTATAATTGGATATTCGTTAGTGGGATTATTCATTTAATGTACCCACCCCTGACAGCCTGTCAGCCCCTGTTGCAAGAGTCCTAAACTCTCCAGCATCCTTCGCATGGGTCCTGGCACCACAACAGGTGCTCAGCAAGAATGTCAAGTGAATGAACAAATGCGTGTCTTCTGGAGGGTTAGCTGACTGGGGCTGGGATGCGGCTGGGGATTCGGCTTGGCTCCTGAGATGTGCCGGCTGATCTGCTCCGTACTTGTGAGCAGAACTACTGTAAAGCAAGTTCTCTGCCTTCTCTCCAGAGCTCATGTACGGTCAGGTGACAGTGAGATAGTATGATGTGGAAGGCCCACGCAGGAACCAGCTTCACCGGGTAGCTTCGTCCCAGGATTCCTGAGGAAGAAGCACAGGGCGGTGCGAAAGTACATTGACTTGTCTGCCTTCTAGCCCTGCCTTTGCCTGTCTGTGACCTTAAGCAAGTTCGCAGCCTTGGTAGCCTCAGTTTGACTTGGCTCAGGTGGGTCTGAGGCAGTGCTTCCTTACAGATTTGCTTGGACTGGAACAGTAGTAGCCCAACATCAGGAGTCAGGGGCAAGTCTCTCTTCCGTCAGGGCTAAAGAAATATCCTGGGGCAGGGGGGTGGGGGTGGTGGCGGGTCCTGGAGCTGGGGCACCAGGTGAGTCAGATAGACCAAGTCAGAGCTGATATGTAGACACTACAGAGCTGCACGCCTGGCAAAGGCTATTAGCCTTTTAATATCTCCCAAAGTCCAATCTGTCTTCACCTTGATTTCATCCAGTTACAATTCATGCAGTTGTTCGCCAAACCTGTGTGGCTTCAGGGATGTTGAAGATGCCTTTATCCTTAACTGCCTGCTGCGTTTTGTCTCTTGTTTCCTGTATCATTTCCTTGAAAGCTGCTCAAACCACAGTGACACATGCCTGCACATTTCACATGATGTCTGCCTTTGGATTTTCACAGCAGGCCCAGCTTGCATACCTTTTGTCAGCAATTAGGGCTCAACACATCAGAGTACGAATGGCAGGAAAAGGCAACTGTGAAGGAAATGTTCAAGAAAGCAGCAATTTGGGGCATGCGTGGAAACCACAGGTGCATTGCTGTGCGGTGCGTGGGGAAGATGGACAATGGAACTTGCTTTTCTGGCTTAGTTGGTGAGTGCAGTGCACACTGTTGCTCTAGGGGATGGGGTATGTGTACATAATGCAGTCACCCACAGGACACCCTGCCCAAGCCTGTTTCGCCTTGGCACTCTCAGAGGGTAAGTGGGTTTCAGACCCTGCTCCCTAAGATATGTTGTGAGGTGGCTCCTTTTGTTCTGCCTGTTCCTGAAGGGAGCATGTGTCTTGCCAGGGCAGGGCCTGGGATAGCTGCATCTCCCTTAGGGGCTGCTGGTGGGTGTACCTCCTTGGCTGTGAAGGCAGTGAGGCCCAACACCCAAAGCAGTCCCTTCTCCCCGTGGGCTTTAATCTGCCCTGGGTACTCTCCTTTTTTTGTTTGTTTTTTTGAGATAGGGTCTCACTATATACCATAGTTCAGTCTGGCCTTGAACTCACTATCTATGCCAGGCTGTCCTGGAACTTGTAATCCTCCTGCCTCAGCCTCTTGAGTGCTGGGATTGCAGGCATGCACTACTATGCCCAGCTCTTCTTTTTGTCCCAACCCAAGAGTTGCCCCTGAGGGGCTTCTGTGGGCTTCTATAGGTCCCACTGTGACCAGGTGACTGCAGAGCCCAAGCCTCTGAGCCATAGGTGCAGGGCATGCGTGTGTGTGCATGTGTGTGTGTGTTTTCTTTTAAATGGACAAATGAGATTAAATCATTTCGAGTTCTGTCCTCTTCTCCAGAGTGCTGGGCCTTTCATAATGGCGGAAGGGGACCTCACAGGCAAGATGTGCCAGTCCTAGGACTCCTGCAGTAGTCCATGTCCAACATCTCTAGTGTCTGCTCACAGAAACGGCTGCCTCTCAAGGGACTGTGCACATGGGACAGCTCTCCATGATAGAAAACTCATCCTTATCCTGAATTCCAATCTTCCTCCTGGCGCTTGCACCCTTACTCTCTTCTCTGCATGGCCACACTGTGTTTAAATATTCTGTGATAGTGTGCTCAGTCCAACCCTTTTGGGTTGCCGTAGGCTGTATGTGAGTCTGCACTCTTGTCTTCTCTAGAGTCCAGGCCATCAGGCTGTTTTTTCTGTTTCTGCCCCCCTTTGCAGGGTTTTAACCAGTGTGACTACAGGACCTGTTTCTTGCAGAATTTTGTTGGAACTGAAGGGGTAGAACCCATAAATTGGGGGAACTCTTCTTTGGCAAGCACTTTACTTTCATACGACTTATTTTCACTAACCTGGATGACCAACCTTGTGTGGATTACCCACATTATGTGTGATCTATTCATTGCACATCTGGGTTCCTAGACCTGTCTTCTTTTTTAAATGATTTTTTTTTTTTTTTGAGACAGTCTTGCTATGTAGCCCAGGCTGGCCTCAAACACACAATCTTCCTTCTGGGATTACAGGTGTACATCACCATCTAAATGATTTTTTTTCCCTTCCTCTGCCTCTTCACTTTCCTCCCTTCTCTAAGTATTAATGTGAGACTTGGAAGCTAGTCATCAGCTTGACTTTGGAAGATCTGGGCTCTGAGCCTGGACTATAGCATCTAACTCTCCTGAGGACTCACTGGATCTTTGCAGAGCTTCCTCCTCTTTGCTGGCTCATCGTCTCATTCTCAGGGTGCCCTGGCTGCCTCAGGGAGCTGGGCCTCTGGCACTACTGCAGCTGGGAAAGGGCTTCCTGCCTTGCTATGTGTTTTCTCACAGCAAAGCCTCGTGAGCCTGTTGCAGTTTCATCCACTTTCTTTCTCTTTGCACACTTCTCCATGGCTTGGCCTCTCTCGTTCCTTCTTGCCTGCTGCACCCTGCCCTGGCTGGTGGTAAAATGGGAATGTTACTAGATTTCACTAACTGAACTACCAGTTCCCTTCTTTCCCTCCACTGCACTCTCCTCAGCCCCAGAATGGGCCTCCTGCCAACAGGCTTTGTCAAAAAGCCCCACTTCCTACTGTGGTCAGGGCTGACCAGATGCAGGCCCTGTGAGATTAAAGACTTCCATCCTGAAGGTGAGCTCTGTGCCTCTTTGTCTACAGTTGTACCCAAGACAGTTGCTAATGAAGCGTCAGGTACTATCTGGATGTCTTTGGCCTGAATGGAAAGAGGTGAGTGGTCCCTTTGCTAGAGGCTATACATGGATAGCTAAGGCACATAGAGCCTCACTAATTTACCTGGGAGAGCTGGTGAGAATCCAGAGGTTGCCAACCCTGAGAATGCTCAGAGGATCTAGGATCAGGGCATTTTTACCTGAGACTGGTCGTGGTCCCTGAGATGGTCACATTCTCTGATCCTGGGTGGAAGAACTCAGGTGGAGCCAGTGAACACAGCCTGTAAGTGGAAGCTGAGCCTTAGGGCTAAAATGATCTGGGACCAGCTTTGATATCCCTTGAGAATCTTTATCCTGCCAGGGGGAGGAGGGACCAGAAGAGACCTAGTCTGGCTAGGTGAAGAAGGCTCAAGACCATAAAGCAAAATTCAGGTGAGTGAAATGGTTAATTGCTGAAAAAAAAAAAATGAAACAACAAACTAGTTAAAATGAAAAAGAGGCGAAGACTTATCTGTGTTTGCAGTGGAGAGGATATTTTTGATGAGACAAAAAAGAAGAAATTCTAAGGGGAAAATTAGACTTGATTGTCTGCAATGTATTCACTAAAAGCAAAATAATAGAACCAGAAAAGCAGAAACTACAAGTTGAGGGGGAAAAACAACTTTATAACATATAGAACAAGAGCTTTAAAATTAATAAAAGATGAATCCTCCAATTTAAAACAAGAAACATAAGCAATCACAGAAGGAATAAGGCTAATAAATACATAGTCAAGACATTTTACCTCACTAGAAAGCAATTAAAGCAATAATGAGAGACCATTTTTCTATACTATCTAGCATTGGTGAGGGTGGAGGACTAGGACATTCATATCCTGCTGAATCACCTCTGAAAGGTGATGTAATGTATTTTAAATTTTAAATGCTTATTACCCTTGATACAGGAGTACTACTTTTAAGAACTCAACCTAGGAAGATTCTTGGACAAATAACTGAACGTGTACAAATTTATTCGCCTCAATGTTGATAATATTGAAAAGCTGTAAGCCATTATAATACTCATCAACAAATCTGGTACATTCCTTCAATGCTATACTAGGGAGTCTTTTAAAACTTATGACTTTCTAAATAAACTATGACACACTAAGTGTGGAAAATAATTTGCAAAAGAACGTGTGTCATGTGAGACTAGGCTAAAGTATGGCCATGTATATAAGACATACTACATTATATCATTTTATATATATATATATGCCTTCATATTTAATGTCTGTTGATATCTATTTTTTATTGAATGAGATAATGTTTGAGATAAAACTAAATATTTTATAACTGGTGAGATTTAGGAAATGAGTGAGGGTGGAGAGGGTGGTTGGTGCTAGGTGTTGAGGTGAACAGTATTTTATTTTAAGCTAAGAAATTTGGGTTTTAAGCTGTGGCCATGTGGAGGCAGTAGAATTCTATTCAATGAACAGACCATGTCTATAGACTATACATTTCACAATTTAACAGGCTTCTTCCTAGAGTACAATGCTGCAGACAGTGAGGTTATATCCAGGGAAGGTCAGCAAATTGGCTTCAGGGTGTGCTGCCTTGAGGACTTCACCAGGCCCTGGTGCAGTCCTCAGCCTAGCAGACCTGGAAACCTACCTGTGGAGCACAGGAAAAGCGAACCTGAATCTGCCCCTGACTTACGGTCACTAAGTGTAAAGACCAGCGTATATACAGCATTAGAATGATTAGAATGCCACTGTGTTAAAATTTTATGAGAAAAGTGGAATGCTGCAATGTGACATGCTTAACACATGGATTTTAAGCCAGTATTACTAGTAGTGTTAACAATGGTGGTGGCCACTTATTAAACATTTAATGGGTGCCATTAAATATCTCTCATGAGCTATGTCCCACAATCATCAGAACGACTCTTTGAGGTAGTGCTATGTTTTGCATGTTGAGTATCCCCCATAGATCCATGCATGGTTCTGGGCTTGGTGCCCAGGGTGGTGGTAGTGGGAGGTGCTGTGGACCTTTAAAAGGTGGAGCCTAATGGGAGGTCCTTGGGTAGCTGGTTATGTCCTTGAAAGGGATTATGGGACCCTTCCTATCTTCTGTCTCTGCTCGAGCTCAGGAGATGACTATTTTGTTTAACATGTACTCTGCCATGGTGTGTCCCCCTCACCAAAAGCCAAACCCAATCTTAGCCTTGAACCTCCAAAACTGAGCTAAATAAACTTTTTCTCTATTTCAATTTAATTTAAAAATTTTTTGAGACAGGATCTTGCTATGTAGTCCAGGCTGGCCTTGAACTCACTACGTAGCCCAGGCTGGCCTCAACTCACAGCAGTCCTCCTGCCTCAGCATCCCTTGAGCTGAGATTACAGGTGTTCCTCATCATACCCAGCAACTTTTTTTCTTTATAAAGTTAACTTCTTCAAGGTATTTTGTTGTAGTAACACAAAACTGACTGAATCAGCTAGGTACTATGATCTCCATTTTACAGAAGAAGAAACACACTTCAGAGATGAAATTGACCAAAATCATACAACCTCATGATGGTATGAGGTGGGGTGTGGCTTCGTATCTTGGCCTATTTTAGGTGGTCAGTGTCAATTATGGGGCAACCTGAGCTAGGCACCAGGGACACAGTGGCGAGCAAACCTGACACACCCCAGGCCCTCCTGGAAGCTGAGAGTGGAGAAACACAAGTTACATGGTCACAATGACATGCAATCAAAACACAATGAAGAAAAGGTAGAGGGAACTATGAGGTCTTAAGGCAGATCTTATGTGGTACTGGAGGAACTGACAAGTGAGGGAAACCTAGTGGTAAGTCAAATTTAACCCCAGTGTCTTAAATCACTTTCTTTTTTGCTAAGACATAATACATGACACCCACAATTTAGGAGAGGTTTATTCTGGCTTATGTTTTAGAAGTCTCAGGCCTTTCATGGTTGGGTGGCATGGTAGAAGGGTCTGGTGGAGGAAAGCTGCTCACCTCATGGTGTCTGGGAAGCAGAGCTCCAAGAGAGGAACTGGGAAGGGAAATGCACCTTTCCAGGTTGCATCCAAAGTGACCCATCTCTGCCGACCAGAGCCCAGCTCCTAACAGTATGTCCACTATAACACCCCATGATCTAATCACCTCCCAAAAGCCCCACCTATGAAACCATGAGGCTCCTGGGGGACATCTGGACATAACCATAACACTAGGTGAGGTGGGAGAGGGAAGGAAGAGCATTTCAGACCGAGAGAACAGCATGTGCAAAGGCCTCGAGGCTGGAGGAACCCTGGCATGTACAAGAAGCTGAAAAAGGCCAAAGTAGCTGAAGCTCAGGAGAGTGACCCAAGATGAGATACATGGAAGACACGGTCCTGGTATTCAGTTCTGCATTTCCAATGAGAACCTTAGTGACCACACAACCCACCTTCTAATAGATTTATTCTTTTTTTCCTCCTGCAGTACTGGGGCCTGAACCAAAGGACCTATGCATACTAGGCAAGTGCTCTACATTGAGCTACATCTCCAGGCCTTTAAAGTTTTTTTTAATTTTGAGCCCAGTCATGATGATGCATGCCTGTAATCCTACCACTTGAGAGGCTGAGTAAGAGGATCTCCAGTTCAAGCCCAGCCTGGACTACAGAGTGAGACCCTGTCTCAAAAAAACAAACAAAATCATTTTTTTAAATTTAGACCTACCCAGCAGTTCTTTTTTTGGGAGGTGGGGATCGAACGCAGAGCCTTGTGCTTACTAGACAAGCACCCTAAGTACCGAACTAAATCCCCAGCCCCTACAAAATCATTTTTTAAAATTTTGAGACAAGATTTCACTAAGTTGACCACGCTAGCTTCAAACAGGAGATCCTCCTGCCTCAGCTTCCTGAGTAACTGGAATTACAGGCAACTACCTCCCCTCCCCCTTCCTTATTCCCTCCCCTCCCCTCCACTATGGCCACTATGGACAGCAAGGACAAAATGCTAATTAGGATATTGTGCTCCATATGGGGCTTTGGAGGTCATTAATTATCATTATGTTCCTCAGGATGGAACAGCCTACTAAAACACTGTTTGATCAATCATTATAATAGAATATATTTTTGGTGGATGGAGACCCAACTTTAGTCTCCATAATGGAAAGTCAGAACTCTTTTCTTCAGCGATAGAGATTTAATCCTAGGCTTTGTGTATGCTAAGCTGCATCCCCAGCTAAAAAGACATAACTTTTCAGTTCCAGACCTAAGTCACTTTGTAGCCCTAGAGCACAAGTGTGGAAGAGAGGTCAAGTGTCCTGGAGACAGGATTCTTTGTACTGCTTTAATAAGACATCATAGTCTTGGATGGCTTATAAACAACAGGCATTTATTTTCCAGAGTTCTGGAGGCTAAGAAATGTAAGATCAAGGTGCTGGCAGATTTGGTGTCTTGTGAAGACTCATTTCCTCATAGACACCCATCTTCCTGCTGTTCTCTCACATAACCAAAAGGGCAAGGAATTTCTCTGGAGGCGCTAATCCCTTTCATGAAGACTCCGTTCTTATGACCTAATTACCTCCCAAAGGCCCTGTCTCCAAATGCCATTATTTTGGAGGTTAGAATTTCAGCATAGAATTTGGGGAGGATATTTGATGTACAGATTTAATGGAATGCCAATCAAAATACCAATTACACTCCTTACAGAACTAGAGAAAACAGTCCTAACATTCATGTGGAACAAGAAGAAATCCAGAATAGCAAAAGCAATCCTGGACAGCAAAAGCAAAATAGAGGTCATTGCAATCTCAGACTTCAAGTATACTACAAAACGACAGTGATAACAACAGCATGGCACCAGCATAGAAACAGACATGTGGATCAGTGGAACAGAATAGAGGATGCAGAAACAATTATAGGCACATTCAGTTACTGATCTTTAACAAAGAGGCCCAAAACACACCCTACAGGAAAGATAGCCTCTTTAACAAATGGTGCTGGGAAAAATGGCTATACACATGCAGAAGATTGAATCTAGACCCATATCTTTCACAATATACTAAAATAAAATAAAAATGGATCAAAGAACTAAATGTTAAAATAGAAACACTTAACCTGCTGGAAGACAAAACAGGTAAAACTTAAAAAAAAATTTTGGGAGGGATACTGGGGATCAAACTCAGGGCCTTGCACTTGCTAGGCAAGTGCTCTACCACTTGAGCTAAATTCCCAACCTCAAAACAGGTAAAAAAAAACTCTTGAAGTCATAGGCATAGGCAAGGATTTTCTTTCTTTTTTTTTGCTGCTGGGTATCGAACTCAGGGCCTTGTGCTTGCAAGGGAAGCACTCGAACCACTGAGCTAAATCTCCAGCTCGGGATTTTCTGAACAGAATCCCAACAGCACAAGAAATAATACCAAGATTCAACAAATTAAAAAGATTCAATCAAATTAAAAAGCTTTGAACACCAAAGGAAACAACCCACAGAGTGAAGAGATAACCTACAGAATAGGGGAAAAAAATTTACCAGCTAGTCCTTGGATAGAAGGCTAATATCTAAGATATATAAATAACTCAAGAAAATTAGATCCCCAAAATAAAGGACCCAATCAAAAAATGGGCATCTGAAATGAATAGACAGTTCTCCGAAGAAGTACAAATGGCCAATAAATACATGAAAATACTTCAATATATCTGCCCATTAGAGAAAATGCAAAATAAAACAGCACTGAGATTCCAATTCACTCCAGAAAGAATGATCATCATCAAGAAATCAAACAGTAACAAATGCTGGTGAGGCTTCAGGGGAAAAGGAATCTTCTACATTGCTGGTGGGAATGTAAGCTATTATAATTACTATGGAAATCAACATAGGGATTCTTCAAAATACTAAAACTAGAAATTCTATTTGACCCAGTTGTTTTCCATCTAGGTATCTTCCTGAAAAAGCTAAAAACATCATATTACAGTGATATGCATACCCATGTTTATAGCAGCACAACTCATAATAGTCAAATCTTGTAAGTGGCCTATATGTCCATCAACAGATGAATGGATAAAGAAAATGTGGTGTTGAGTACTACATGATGGAGTACCACTCTGCTGTAAAGAAGGATCAACTTGAGAGTCATTTGTAGGAAAATGGATGCACCTTGAGACCGTAATGTTAAGTGAAATAAATCAAACGCAAAAACTTATCACATGGTTGCTCTACAGGAGGAACCCAAAGCATAAATAACTAAAGAGCAAAATAAAGGATAGGTAGCGGTTAGGGATTTAGTTCAAGTGGTGGAGTGCTTGCCTAGCAATCACAAGTCCTTGAGTTCAATCCCCAGCACCGCCCTCCCCACAAAAAAAAAAAAATAGAAAACCAGGAGATAGATCTTTTGCAAAAGGGAAGGGAACCAAGAGATGGGGGAAAGGAAGGGAAGGAGCTGAATAAAGAATTAAGATGTGTTACGTACCTGTATCAACTCCCCATGAGGAATGTAATCATTATATATTACAAACATTTACTAATAAAAAGAAAATATTGACTAGAAAAAAGTAAAGTGAAAAATAAAAGAACTTGGAGAACATATAAACATCTGTCCCACCGCAGGCTTTAAAGAGATGCTGATTTCTGGGAACATAAAATACCACTGTGGCTTACCTGTTAAGGCAAGTGCTTATAGTAACCAAGTAAAAGGATTTTGGCTGAAGTCTATCTCATTATGGGTCCAGTGGGTTCAAAGACCTACCTTATGTTAATTTCCCTAGTGTTATGGTTTGTGTCTAGATGTCCCCCCAAAGCCTCATGTGGTAAGAGATAGCTGGATCTAGAGTGTGTGGTTACTAAATTAATCTATTGATCGGTTTGGCATGGTTCTGCTGGGATCAAGGATGTGGAACTAAATTTAAAGGTGGGAGTGCTACCTGCCCTAAGGACAGGTAGCCTAGATAAAAGATACAGGAAGAAGCTAATTAGCTGCTTGTTTGCATTGCTTATTTGCATACATTCCTTGCAATTCCTCACTTTACTTTGCTGCCGGTCTGCCATGCCAGTCGACCCTGCCTCTGCCATACCGCCCTGCCTCGGACCCAGCCGACTATAGACTGAAACCTCTGCAGACTGTGAGCTAATAAACCTTTCTTCCCCTAACTTTGGGTGTCACTCGACACCCAAAACGAGAGAAAAGTAACTAAAACACCTCGTTTTTTTTTTCTTTCAGTAGAGGGAATTAAGCCCAAGTTCTTGTATATAACAGGCAAGTGCTCTATTGCTGAGTTACATCCCTAGCCCTTTTAGTTTTATTTTGAGACAGGTTCCTACTAAGTGGCCCGGGTTGGTTTTGAACTTGCAATCCTTCTGCCTCAGCCTCCTGAGTAGTTGGCATTACAGGCATGTGCCACCGTGCCCAGCTTCCCAGCTCTCACCAACTGGCAGAATACCCATTTCCCTCTCTGACCTGTGGAGTGAAGATTATTATGGTAGGAAGAGCCCAGTAAAAGCTGCTAGAACTTCCCTTCCTTACTAAGATATTCAACCAAAAGTGATATTTCATACCAGAGTGCACTTCAGAGAACAATGTCATGAAACACATAAGTGGTCACCCACAACTTAAGGCCGAAGAGGCTCATTTTGGCTCATGGTTTTTAGAAGATTCCGTCTGTAGTCAGCTGGCTCTAAGGCAGAAAGGGCACGGTGGAAAGGCCTAGCAGAGGACAGTTGCTCACCTCATGGCAGCCAGGAAGCAGAGCTAGAAGAGAGGAGCCTGGGAAAAAATGCACCCTTCCGGGTCATGCCCCCAGTGATCTGCTTCCAGTCAGGCCCCAACTCCTGAGAGCAAGTCAGCTGTAGTGCCCCTGCGAACTAATCATCTGCTAAACTCATGAGACTTTTGGAGGACATTTTAGAGCTAAACCATAAGGAATGACAAAAAATGTGCCTCTCACTCCTACTTAGCAAATGACAAAGATTTTAGGAACTTGTTACTGCGATTGCAGCTACTATTCTGGATATGGACTCTCTGTTGGAACAAACCAACGCAGTCACTGCTACCTGGTATGCAGCTACTGAGTTAGGAAAAAATCTCTTTTCCTCTGCAAAGTTGCAGGGGCCACTAGAAGTAATTTGCTTTAACCTAACATGGTCAACCACACATCTTTTGGTCTTGCTTTGGGGCGTTTTCAGCTCCCTTGCTATCTTCCATGAGCTCATCTACAGAGATCTTGAGTGTTTCGAAATTCCACAGAACATCATACTGGCCCACTACATTGATAAATCATGTGTGTTGGTGTCAAGCATATAAGCCTTACTTTATCACTGCTCAACCTTTTACTGCATGGGCCTTGTGGATATGTGCAAGTTGTCAGGGGGCCACAGAAGCACCATTCCTCTGCAATCAGATTGTTTGACAGGTAGTGAGAAATGCTTAGATGTTTTAAAAAGATACATATGATCTGGGCATAGTGGCACACACTTATGATCCCAGCACTCAGGAGGCTGAGGCAGGAGGATCTCCATGAGTTCTACACCACCCTGGGCTACATAGTGAGTTCCATGAAACTATGCCTAAAAAAAAAAAAAAAGAAAGAAAGAAGAAAGAAGAAGAAAGAAGGAAGGAAGAGGAGGAGGAGGGGGAGGGGAAGGAGGAGGAGGAGGAGGAAGAAGAAGAAGAAAAGAGAAGAAAAGGGAAAAAAGAAAAACCATACATTTGGAGAGCTGGAGAGCTGGAGAGTGGGAGAGAGACCCAACAAGGATTCAGGACACCTCCCTGCCCACCTCCAAAAGGTTCTGAGGGTCCAGAGGTCTAGGATAAAGTTGGGATATTCCTTCCACTGTGAAATAGAGATGTTTTACCTTTCACTGCTTAGTGTTACAGAAAGACACCATGCTTGGTGAGCTTTTTTCAATTTTAGATGCAACATGTTATATTTGAGTGGGCAGCCCCGACCCATTGACCAGGTGGCCTGCTGAGCAGCTGATTTTCCATGGAGCCTAGAGTATGAGATGGTCTGAAGGGATCTAGGCTTCAGTGCAAGGTCCTCTGCCACTTGGGCATTTGACCTAGCAGATTCTGTGAACTTACAAATGCTTATAGCTAGTAGGAATGTTTTACGGAGCCTCTGCTAAGTCCCAAAAGGAGGACCACAATGCAGACCTTTGCAAAGTTATGCCGTCTTCAGGAGATAAGTTTTTCCTTTTGAAAGTCAGCTTATGTCTTGCTACCAAGCCCTTGTTAACCAAACATCTATTCAGACCAGTTGAACGATGGAGTGACCAAGTTACTCATCATGAACTGAGCAGTATCCAACCCACCAAACTGCAAGTTTGGGCATAAGCAGCAGCAGTTCATCAAGTGGAAACGATATAGAAGGGAATGGACTTAACAATGTCTGGAAGGTAGAAGTCACATGAATAGCCGCCTTTTACACCCATTACACCTCCTCCTGCTCTACTGCTTTCTTTACCACAATCTGAATTTATACTCTCAATCTGGTTTTTACCCTCATGTTGGTTTTTACTGGAAATACCCTGCTCAAAAATTCAGCCTCATTAAGTGTGTCTCTGAAAGATGGTGTGAAGAGAAATCCTCTTAGTGGGCTAAACATTTGGTTGTCCATTTTATGCGGACTGAGAGATGTTCAGAACTGCAGAGATACATAGACTCGTGGTCAGTGGCTCGTGGCTCAGCTGGAAGTCAGGGATTTGGAAATGACTAGTAGATGTTCACAAGAAGGCTTTAGGAAGACATACATGGACAGACTTCTTGGAATGCTTACAGAATGTGAAGATATTTGAATTGTTACTGCCATGTAACAAACCATCCCTAAAGTTATTGGTTTACAGGAAAAACTATTTCTTTTTTTTAATGGTTCTGTGGATCAGCAGTTTGAGATGGGCTCAGCTAGCTCAACTAGCTACCCGGTAGTTTTTCTGTTCGACTTTCCTGGATTCATTCACGCAGCTGTAGTTCTCCAAAGGCATGACTTGGGCTAGACGAGCTATGCTGGTATCATATATCTGGCAGCTGAGGCTGGCTATTGAATAGGCCATGTGTTTCTAGAAGAGTTTCCAGAGGACAGGTGGGAAGGTGTCAGACCTCTGGAAGCCTGGCTTCAGACATCCCACGATGCTTTCGCTGCATTTTGCTCAAGCAAGTCACAGGCCAGCCCAGATACCAGGGATGGGAAACAAGCTCTACCTCTTGGTGAGAGGAGTGTCAGAGTTGGGTTGCAAGGAGTCCTGCTTACAGGGTTGGAAGGAATAAGTGTGGGCATTTTGCAAATCATCTGCAACAGTAATGTCCCACGTGAAGGTTCACCAAAGAACGTCACTATAGAGGAGAGTCTGTAGTGGGGTCCCCACAGAGGAGGGTCCCATGGACAAGAAAACATGTTTTTAGTCAATCTGTCTCTTTCCCTCACTATCCTCATGCTGGCCCAGTGGATCCAGGCGAAAGTGGTGGTGTCAGAAGTGGGGACTGTGTATGTGATCAACCATACACTGACTTCCTTCACCAAAACCGAACTTGCTATAGCCACCGCTGAGGGCCTAATCTGCCAATATGGCACTATTCTCCATGGAGAACTTTTGTTGAATTTTCCATCGTGAAAGAAACAGTAGTTTGCCCTCACTGGAAAAAAAAATTCTAATATATGTGGTTTTGTCCCACTTCCCTGTATTGTGTATGCCAGAACTACTATCAGTGTATTTATAGAGTATCTTATTCACAATCATCCACACAATATTGCTTTTGCTCTAGGGATTAATTTCATAGCAGCCACAATAAGAACAAAAACAAGTGAGCAAGAGACTCACTGATTATGGAATTTAGTGATCCTACTATGACCCCACTCCCAGAAATAGCTGTCCTGGCACAATGGTGGAAAGGCCAGCTGAAGACTTTTTATTTTTATTTTTATTTATTTATTTATTTATTTATTTATTTTGGTGCTGGGGATCAAACTCAGGACCTTGTGCTTGCGAGGCAAGCACTGTAACCACTGAGCTAAATCCCCAGGCCTGCTGAAGACTTTTTATTCTTAACAATAAGGACTGATGTAGGTGGGTTATGGTTGTTATCTAAGGTGTCCCCCACAAAGGCTCATTGTATTGAAGGCTTGCTTGTCAGCTGATGGGCTTTTGGGAAGTGATTAGATCATCTAACTTCATCAAGTGGATTAACCTACTGTTGAGATCATAGTTTGATGACATTATCGAGAGGTGATAGAAACAGGAAGTGGGGCCTAGTTGAAGGGAGTAGATCTTGGGGCATGACCTTGGGGATAATATCTTGTCCCTGGCTCCTTCCTCTCTGGCTCTGTTAGATTTTCCACTCTCTCTCTACTTCCTGCCACCATGACATGAGCAATTTGTCTCTGCCATGTCCTTTTTCCATGTTGTTTGTGCCTTGGGGCCAGCTAACCATGGACTGAAACTTCTGAAACCATGAGCCAAAATAAAACTTTTCTCCTTTAAATTGTTTTTCTCAGGTATTTGGTCATAGTGACAAAAACCTGACTAACATGGTGATTAACTTTATAATTAATTCTTTAGACTATTTAGCTTGACTGTGACCATAGAAAAGGGGCAATTATTATTGCTCAGAAATATTTGCCATGGGGTTGGGGATTTAGCTCGAGTGGTAGAGCCCTTGCCTAGCAAGTACAAGGCCCTGAGTTCAATCCCCAGCTCAAAAATATATGTATATATTTGCCAAGACTTTTCTCAGATATAGTTGTAATGAGAGGTGTAATGTTTTTCTTTTCTTTCTGGAGAGAGGATGAAAGTGTCTTTGTTTCCATCAAATAGTGCTATCTTATTTGTCCAGACATAAAGTTGCTGTGGTATGGATTTCAGATATGCATGGAAGGGTGAGTGTAGAGAGGCCAGAGGGATGGACTGTGTCAGTTGTTAAACTACTGACTCTCTATGATAAAATCCACTCCTTACACCTGTTGTGTGATGCTGGTAGGACTCTGAAAACCTAAAATCTTCTTTGTCAGCCTTTTGTTAGGCTTTGCCAATAGTGGCTACTAGAGAGAGAGGCAGAAAGAGTAGACAGGGACACCAGTCCTGTTTACTTGCTATCTCTCTCAACAACAGAAGCAGATGCAGTTACACAGATGGACCTGGCAGCAGTGGTTGTTACCCAATTCCCATTTCTTTTGATACTCTTGGAACCACAGTCATTGTCTCCCCTTAGAGGTACCAGCACCAGCTGGGAAGGGCCCACTTCTCAGAAGTCAAAGTCCCATTTCACTGAGCTGCTCTTCTGAATTTCTAGGTTCTGACAATCTGGGCCAGTGGTGGTGAACCTACAGTTATGTGTGCCACAGTGGGCTGTTTGTATCATTGAAAGCTCTAAAATGTTCACCATCACTGATCTAGGCTCTTTCCTTTGTGCCTTCAGCCCCCAGGAACTGAAGCTGCTTCCTTCAGTTATTATATATTTCTTTCTTTCTTTTTTATAATTTTTTTTGGGTGCTGGGGATCAAACTCAGGGCCTTGTGCTTGCTAGGCAAGTGCTCTACCACTTGAGCTAAATCCCTAACTCCCATATTTCTACAGGTAATAAAATCCTTATGGCCATATATGAAATAGTATTTGAAGATAAGCTCTGAGTAATTAAATGTGTATATTGTAGGGGCTGAAGGTGTAACTCAGCGGTAAAGCACATGCTTAGCATGCGTGAGCCCCAGGGTTCCATCTCTAGCATGGCTTGAGTGTGGACACAGACACAGACACACAGACACACAGAGACATACATACATATTGTAAACATTAGGGCAACCATTAAAATTTTTTTTATTTATACTCTCCCATATTCATGGGATTTGGAAGCTTTTTGGGGAAAGATTACCACTTGGATTCTACAGATGCAAAAACTCCAGTTGTTTCTGATTATCTTCAGTAATTATGTCCTATAAAGTCTCACTGCAGAAGAGGAATTCAGCAAATACTGAAGTATTGCTCCTAGAGGAAAGATTAGGTTACGATTAGTTTCCTATGAGCCTCTGGTCACAACATTTTTGTCAACCAATAAATATGCCAAATCTTATTTTGTGTGTATTTTTATTTAAAGACAACTTAATATGTATTGTTGATTTACTAACATTGAACTCAAACAACAGCACTATAATGTGTGCCCTAATGAAACTTTATTTTCTTGCTTGTGTTTGGGAGCACTAAGAAGCATTTCAGCATTATCCCTGAAGACCATTTTAAAAAGTGAAGTCTCGGGCTGGGGATTTAACTCAGTGGTTAGAGTGCTTGCTTAGCAAGTGCAAGGCCCTGAGTTCGATACCCACCACAAAAAAAAAAAAAAAAAAAGTGAAGTCTCCAAAGAGGAAAAATCAAGGACAAAAATGCAACTTTTCCTCGCCCCCCCAAAAAAAGCACCAAATGAGAAAGGGTACCTGTTTATAGTGTGACAGTTGAAATAAGAATCACTTTTTTAAACTTCAGCTGAGAATTTGTAATTGAGCTGACTCAATGTTTTCATCATTCTGTGCATGTCCATAAATGACTATGGAAGTGCTGCAAGTATTCAGTTGGAGTTTACAAATAAATTCTTCTGAGTAGGCTAATTCATCAGTATGGAATTGGGATCCATGAGAAACAAGGGTCACTGGTATGTCCGTTTCAGTATGCCCAAGTCTAACATCTGCTTATTCTCTACCAGGGTAGAAGATGGTAAAGAACTTCTGCTTCACTCAGAATTGGCTACTGGTTTTGCCAGGCATAGAGTAATGGATTCAGACGCAGGGAAATGGGATCCAGACTCATTCCTTAACCTTGCCCTGGAGCTGTCTTGGGCAAGGACCCTTCCCCTGGTTGGGCCTAACTGTGCCTAGTAGTAAAATAAATAGCCTGGGCCCGAGGATCCCGAGGCGTCTTCCTGTTCTGACGTTCTGTGCGCTGTACTTACCTCCGAGTCGTAAAGAATGGTCACTAGGGTGATGTCTCACTTACAAAACCATTTTTTGTTGAAAATGATAGATTCTAGGTAGAGATTTAAGAGGGAAATCGGGTGAGGCCTGGAAGGACTGCCGGGAGTGGGATGCACAGCTATTTCTAGGCACGGGATGGGCGTGGCGGGGCGCCGAGCTGCGGGTGCAGGCAGCAGAGCATCCCTGCAGGTTGACCAGGCGTCTGCGGGTGAGCGCCAAGGCCGAGGCCGGCGAAGAACCTGACTGCAGCGGCTGCGCACTGGAGCGGCCAGCTGGCCGATTTGCGTGTCTCCGCCCCTGAGACGAGCTGGTTGGCGAGAGCTGGCCTGGTGCCTCCCGCCGATTGGCTGTGCCGCCCGCCGCTCAAGTCTGGGAGCGGACTGTTCCTACTGCGGCTGGGCACCGGCTCGGCTCCCGCGTCGGCCCGCGCTCCAGCTGCGCTCGGCCTGACACCGGCCCGGCTCGGCCTGGCCCCGGCCTCCGAGCGAAGGCGCCGCTGCCGCTGGGCCACTCCTAGGGCCATGAGGAGGCGGCGGCAGCCACTGCGGCCCGCGTCAAGGTGACCGGTCGAGACTGCGGCGGGGCGGCCAGAGCGGCGGTGAGAGGACCGGCCAGCCGGCCGGCGGGGCGGGGTGGGGCGGGGCCCTGAGGGAGCTGCAGGTGCGGGGGGCGGGGTCAGGAGCGAGAGCCGATTTGACACTGGGAGGGGGCTGTGAGGTGAGGCCAAAGCGGCCTGCGGGTCAAGGCCCGGGGAAACTACAGGTGCAGAGGGCGGGGCCGGAGACCTGCAGGGGCGGGGCCCCGGTGGTTTCAGGTCCGGAAGCTGGGCCACTGGGGAGTCGCGGGCGGAGGGTGAGTGGTCTCCGCTGAAGGGGAAGCTTCTCTCTCCGCTGTCCAGGGGTCTTGAGTGGGAGCAGGAGGTTTGGGCTCTGCGGATTCTGGAGGCCCCCCCGGTGCAGGCCTGCCAGTGTGCCTCGCTGAGCCGGACTTGGATCTCAGCTGCCCTGGTTACTAGGCCGGCTGCTTCCCTTGCCCTAAGTGGGGCGCGCTGTTTTTTTTCACCCCTCAGGGGCCTTTCCTCGTGCTGTCGAAGGGGCATGCCTAGATTGGGGGATGGTTGGCTTTCGCTGGACGATCGACTTTCGTGGGATGATCAGTTCTTGGAAAAATGTGTGCTTGAAGAGTAGTTGGCGTGCAGCTTTGGAAGTGTCCTGGATTGTTGTCTCCTGGTACCAGATGCTATTTGCAAATCTGCACAGTGCTAGTCTCAAAAAGACTGAACTGGCAGCCGGATGAGGGAGAAGAGCAGGGAGGGGAGTTCAGAAGCTTTTGACTCTTTGTTACCTTTAAATCTTCTGGCTTTTTGAGCTTTGTTTTCTCCGATGCAAAATGAGCATCCTGGTAGCTGCCTGTGTGTCTTTCAGGGGCCATGTGAGGATAGGATGAACAGTGTTTACTGAGAAAATCGCTGGTTAGAGTTATGTCTTCTTCTTCTTGTGACGATGGGTAGGTTGGATTTGGGACCCAGGAGTCTAAAAGAGAGGGGATTACTTATCAAGAAATGAGGTCGGGGCACTTTCTTGATAGAGTTTGGGGTGAAGTTTGTGGTGTGCTGTCCCCAAGAGACTAGTGGTGGCTTGGATCTATGGTTGCTTTTCCCTGCCAGGTCTCCGAGGGAGCCATAGCAACACAGGGAGCAATGGCAAATAGAAAGTGGAGGAACATTTCATTGTTTGCTGACCTTTAGACCTCAACCCCAGCGAGGACTCTGACTTCTTCACGAGGCTTGCACTGGATCCCTGTGGAATTCTCCCTCCCCTGTCCGAGCATGAACCCTCCATTTTACTACATTCCATGAGGAAGACACCAAAAAGAAGTGTATGGTCTTTGTTAGGTTCCTATGGGGGCAGAGAGAAGAGAGTGAGATGACGGCCCCTGAGCTTCAGAAAAGTGTTCTATCCACCTGTGTGACCTTTCCATACTAAATGTCTCTTCTCATTAGTGGCTGACCAGTCTGGCCTGTAATGCTGCCTCTTTGTGTTGTGTGGACAGAAGAGAAGGTGGCAGAGGCTTCTGTGCTGGCCTGCACTGTTCTTTACTGTAGAAGCTATGGGACTTTGGGAGACCACATACTATGCTGTTGGCCTCCAACACTACCACTAGTATAGTAATGACCCAGTGGCATTGTGGCGATGGCATCTCAGGAATAGTCCTTATACAACCAGCACTTGGGTGCAGGCTCCAGAAGGTCTAGAAGCAGTGTGTGTGAGTTGTCCCACTCTGTCCTGGCAGAAACTAAATAAGCAGCTCTGCGAGACTGTTGTCCTCAGGGTGACCGTTATGTGTTGTAGGTTAAAAGGAAGTCCAAAGCTTTGTGGTAGGCAAGAACTGGCATACTAGATGATGAGATGATTGGCTTCTCCCCAGTACTGGGGATTGAGTCTAGAGGTGCTCTACCACTGAACTACGTCCACAGCCCTTTATTTTATTTTGAGACATGGTCTGGCTAAGTTGTCCAGGTGCCTTGAACTTGAAGTTCTGCCTCAGCCTCCTGAATAGCAGGTATAAAAAGTGTGTACCACTCTTGACTGATGATTGGCTTTTTGATTTGTTTTTATTGGAGTGACAACATTCAAAGTTGAGAAAAAACATCAATAGAAAAATACTGCATCAGAGCTTCTTTGTTATATGTCCTTAGCCTACCTTTTATTTAATTTTGTGTGTGTGTGTGTTTGTGTGTGTGTGTGTGTGTGTGTGTGGTACTGTAAGTTAAACCCAGTGCCTTATACATGCTAGGCAAGTGCTCTACTGCTGAGCTACATCTCTGGACTTTTAAACTTTTTTTTTTTAATTTTGAGATTGGTTCTTCCTAAGTTGTCCAGGCTGGCCTTGAACTTGTGGTTTTCCTACTTTGGCCTTCCAAGTAGTTGGGATTACAAATGTGCACTCCAAGGTGGATACTAGTCTACACGCTAAGTGGATTTCCTTTTTCAGTGTAAAGGGTGAGAGGCAGGTCTGTGGTTTAAAGCCTTATGCTCCTGCATCCTACTGTGTGATATAGCACCAGTTTTCTGCTGTCTCAGAGTTTTGATTTCCCTGTTTGTAAACTAAGGACAACCATGGCCAAGGTAAGATATTTGAAAGCACCTGATCTACTTGGCAATCACTGTTAGGGTTTTTTTTTTTTTTTTCCTACCCCTGCTCCCTGCCTGTCCAGAACAGCATGTAGCACGTAAACAGAGCAGAACTGGGCATTCTGAGGCCTTGGCTTCTTATGTAACTTTGGACAAGGCTTTTTCCCGTTCCTCAGTTTTATTAGTTGAGTGAGGAGGGTTTTAGACTACATGTCCTTAGGCATACTCACTCTGGCTTCTGATTAGTATGCTATTATATTGTCTTGAAAAGTAAGGGGGTGGAAACTAATGACCTGTGGGTTAGTTCTTCTTTGAAAATACCTGTTTAGGGGACTGGGAATTTAGTTCAGTGGTTAGAGTGCTTGCCTAGGAAGCTCAAGGCCCTGAGTTTGATCCCTGGTACAAAACAAAACAAAAAAATCTGTTTAACATGGTTACAATTGCATGTGTGAGCATTTGGAAAAGGCCTCTTTAAATAGTGTTTTTTATTTATTTTTTATTATTTCATTTTTTAAAAAGTAAAATCACACATGGATTATTTTTAAAGGCAAGTAGGGGAATCAGTTAAAAAATGTCTTTCTTATTCATAATCTTTTTCCCTAGAGGCAACCATTATTTCCAGTTTCTTGTTTATTATATATCCTTTCTCTTACGTAAACAATAGCATTCTATATACACTCTTTGTTCCTTCACTTATTTACCTAATCTACTTTGAAAATCATCCCAACACTGGAAAGTTGGTACTCACGGTTCCTCCTTAAAAATGTTTCTGACTGATACTGAAGCACACTTTCCTTTCTCTGCTCCCCCTCCCCCATGATGTTTACTCTGTGCTGGTTAGCAGTCATTATTTAGAAGACTAATGAGAGATATCCTTTCTTTTCCTCTAAGAGAGAAATGGCTTTGGTCCCAGTGAACAGTAGGTTAAAGGACAGTCCTTTAACCTCATATGTCTGGATGTGAGGCAAAGAAGTGAAAGAGAAAGGAAAGGGTTTTGTTCACTGGTAATTGAGAACTGATTTTCTGTTCAGCCTGTGATTCAAAGTCCAGATCTGTCATTTACTGGCTGTGTAACCTGGGACAGTTTATCTAATCTCTCTGTATCTCAGTTTCCCTATCTGTAAAATGGATGATGATAATGGGATCTGACTGGGGTTTCTGTCCAGAGGAGATGAGCTCATAGATGCAAAGCACATGCTGAAACAGCAGGTGGTATAGATGCTTAGGAAGGATGAGCCGCTATGGTATTAATAACTTACACCAGTCTCCATTCCTTGTCAGCAGTACCTACTGGGCACTTAAGGGCAAGCCATGGAGGATGACTCGTTTTTGCCTTTGAGATGCTCACATGCAGTGTGTGTGGACAGACACATGAGCTGCTGGTTACGGAGCAGTGTGGTGGGCCTGGTGGTGAGAGCTGAGTAGTGTGTGGGGTCACAGAAGTAAGGAACAATTACTTCTCCCTGGGTGATTTGGGCATGGCTCCTCAGCTCGTTGCCCTTCCTTTGTGAAGCCTACTAGGTTCTTCCAGGGACAAGTGACCTCCTTCCCACTTGTCTTTCTTTGACTGTCATTGTGTGCACACTTTGTCATATTGTTGCATGCATACCTTTATGTGTGTATCTCCCTGCACAGAGGAACTCTCCCCTGTGTTTGCTGCCAGGTCTCTGGGCCTGTGCACAAGGTGGGCTTCTGGCAGGCAGTGTGACAGGTGACGGACCTCTGCTCAGATGAGTTATGCTATTCCAAACATTGCACACTCTTACAAAGTTATAAGTCAGTAGGTCTCTGGTGAAACCTGGTGTCTGAACTCTATTCCTTCACTCCACAAATATTTGAGTGCTTGACCCTGAGATAGGCATGTGCTATGCCACACATTGGTGGTGGGCTTTTGGTGTAACTGGCAACACTTGTCCTGCAGCATCTTTGGGACGGGAGAGGAGAGAAATAGTCCCTCTAGATGCTCCAGGTCAGGATGGAGACTGGAGAAAGGACAAGTGTAAAGTTAAGCAGAAGCTGTGCATGCTTGCTGAGGTGCTCCCACCTCCATTAGTCTGGGGCAGTGAGGAACAGGCCCAGAGAGTCGAGTAGGCGGTCTGTACATTATGGCCATGTGTGGGAGAGAGTTGGTTGGATTGGCTTCTGTGGGGCTGTTGCTCAGAGAACGTGCTCCCTCGACTGTCATTGTGTGTGCCCCTTGATCGCAGAGAGGAAGCTTCACTTTCTTCGTGTGGGCATTCACTCAGAAGCGCTGCTCAACTCCTGTGTGGGCTGAACCATGTCCTGCATGCTGGGCATATGGAGATGAGGGAACTTCTTTCTGCCCTTGGCAGTCCGTGTCATAGAGCAGTCACACTCAAATGGAAGGTGACCAAAGTGATGGGCTGTGAGAGAGGACCTCAGGTAAAGTGGCCAAGCAGATTGAGGTTCTGGAGCAGGCAGCTCTGGGTTCAAATTCTGGTCTGTCACACGTGTGTGGCAATGGGTTTTCCGGTTTTGTAAAGTGAGGTAGTGCTATTACTTAAGTTAGGACGGTTGAAGAATGAGTGACATAATGCAGTGGCATGTTACAATGGTGCCTGACAGGAAGCTCCTGCTTACAGAGTGCTCCCTGAGGGAGCATTGAGGAGCACCTCTCAGGCTGTGTCCTGTAGATGCTATCATTGTGGTGATGGTGCTAGTCACACGGCCAGGGTATCTAAGAAACCAGCCGGGAAGTCATGGGGTGGCCAAGGAGTCCTCCGGATGCTCCTCCCAGGCCTGTGAGCTTGTCCACAAGTGTTTCCTCTCCTTTTTCCCCCAGCTCTTCTCAGACGAGGGCTCACCCTAGCATCATTGTGGGCACCTTCTCTCTGCCAGAGTACTGTACTGATAGATTCCACAATGTATTGAGGAGCGCAGACTGTGGAGACTCAGAGCAGCAAATTGTTCCTCTGCTTTTCTGCTGAGCTTTTGAATCTATTGTGTTCTTGGTGGAAGATTTATCTCTTAAATGTCAGAGAGGTGGACTGGGCAGTGCTTAAAGAACAAACTGTACCACTCGCAAGCTATGTGTCCTGGTTCTTACAGGGTTTCAAGGTGATGTGGAACAGCACTTAGCAGGGTTCTTGCACATCATGAGCACCCATAAATGTGAGCAAGGGGTAATTTTCTCATCTCTCCCAGGGCTACAAAGATTTCAGGATGCTTTTTTTGTGGGAGGGAATTTTTATTGCCTATGGAAGTTATGTAAGTTATTGCACAAGATGTGTGTTAAAACTTAGATGCGCTTGGTTGGTTGGGGTTGGTGAGCCAGCAGAACTCATCCTGTGTTACACCAGGACAGTAGGTACAGAGGAGGCAGAGAATGGAGTCACCTGGGAGCCAGACCTCTATCTTATGCCTATCCAAGAACTGGGGGCTGGCTTCCCAAGCACTTTCTTCTTGTCTTGCAATTCCCTGTAAATAATGAGTCTAATACAACATAGTACTTTCCCTCTTTAGGATTTAAATATTTTTATTATAGGTTTTATTTTTAGATTAGAACAACCATGTATAATCAAAAGAAAAGTTAAATGTTTGGCTTTGACATTCATATATTCCTTTGAAAATCATGTTTGAGAAGAAAGGAAGAATAATGAATGTCCTTAAGTCCATGTTTATTGCATACAATAATTCTCACCTACTGTTGTATAAGTCTGTTGTGTAAGTAGGGCAAGGAAAATCTGTGCTTTCAGTACATTTCTGAATAATTAAATATTTTTGGCAACAAGTTAATAAATTCAAGAGAATTTGTTTTGTCTCTTTGTGGCAATAAAATTTGTTATGTGGAATTAATGACATTCATTGTTTTAAGATACTTTGTACTTTGTGTCTCCTCTGTAGCTGTCTTTTTATTCCCTCGGCACCATATCACCAACTCTTTTAGCCCACTAGGATTTATAGATTTTTTTCCCCTACTAGGCCCCCACAACATTCTGACTGCTGTGGAATTTAGTGACATTGTGTGATCACCAGTGATGTCCCTCTGACACCCCTCTTTGTAGTCTTCATAGGTAAGAGTACTGGCTTAGGGCTAGAACAAAGTGGTCAGAATGATATGAGTATGTCACTCTTAAACCTTTCAGTTGCTTCTGAATTCTCTTAGAAGAAAGATCAAGTTATTAACATGGCCTGGGAGGTATAAGGATATGTTCTTTAACATGAGTAACTGTTGGTATGTCTTTGTCTCCTGGTGCAGTGTACTTCTTTTGCATCGGATCATGGACTGTGGTTCTTTTCCTCACCAAGAGGTTCTCAGTGCCTGGTGTAGCATCTGGCATTTAGTAAACACTCCATGAAAGTTTGCTGAATGAAAAGATGAAGTAAATGGTGGGTGCTCAGTGACTGATTTCAATATATAAAATATTGAAAGAACTTTGTTGGATTGGAGCATTGCACAATATCTCACAGTTCATAACACTCAAAAAGTGTCTTGGTGCCTGTTATTTCAGCCAGCCTCATAGTGATTCAGCTGGGTTGGTTGGCAGGTTTGATGTAAATATGAGAAAATAGCAGCTCAGGGAGGTTAATTGTCCAAGGCGTGGTCCTGGGAGAGCTGAGGACCCTGTTGCCTCCACATGTGCCCTTCTCCAGTCGAGACTCCCTTGAGGTGTGGTTTCAGACACACACACAGTGTAGGAGTC
Source organism: Hystrix cristata (assembly GCA_004026905.1). Taxonomy (NCBI): domain Eukaryota; kingdom Metazoa; phylum Chordata; class Mammalia; order Rodentia; family Hystricidae; genus Hystrix; species Hystrix cristata. The sequence continues at coordinate 20,002 of PVJO010006886.1, read as the reverse complement.
ACAGGGGAGGTAAGAAAACAGAGCTGCATTGGAGAAAGGTGCTTATAAGAGTTTCTTTTGGTTTTAGATATTTTAATTTCCTGATTTTTGAATTTGGGGAGTTGAGTTTAATTTGGAGTGAATGGTTTAACATCCTTTTTGTATCAGGGACCATTGAATCCTGATCTTTCCTGTAAACAGTTAAAGTATAGTACTTATTGAGGTATGTGTTGATAAGTTGATAACTATGATTAGAATTTCTGTTCTTACTTGGAAGCTTTTTAATAAGTTTAGAAGTTATTTGCTGATTGATGTGTAGCATTCTTTTGCTGATTTCAAAAGATGCTGAGTGTTTCATTTATTTTTGTAGTTAGTGGCTGGGCACCTTTGCATTGTGTACTCTGTGGCCTTTGGGCTCATCAGATATAGGATCAGTCTTCCTGATGGGTAGAGATCAGTAGCCCATGCTTCTTCTCCAGATAAGTTTGCAGACTTTGCCTGATTCCCCACCTAGACTTGAGCCCAGAACTTGAGAACATCAATTTGCATATAGCAGTCTCTCAGCGGCTGCCTGTAGGTTGTGTACCATTGCTAATAAACCAAGTCCATGGTTTGTCTCAGATGAAAACTTCTGCTTCAGAGTTTGCTGGATCCATAGTGTGATTGCACGGGAATAGTGACTAAGCCCTGAATTAAGTATAGAGCTCTGCTATCTGGTCTGGGGAGGGTGGCTAGCTAAGCAAAGACAGTGTCTCTGTGGTCTTATGATCTTAGGGGGCCTTTTAGGCCAGTGGGTCTGGAAACTTAGTTTTAGCAACACAGCCAATAGTACTCATAAACAGAAAGGCAACCTGGTGTTATTAGAGAGATCACTGGACGTGGATCCAGAATGCCCAAGGTATCAGTTTGCTTTGAGACACGGGTTTCTAAGTAAACAAGACTATCCCTGAGGTGCCCATTGTTTCTTCAGTAGGAAGCCCCAGATTTTAGATCTGAGATTGCATTGTAGGGGTTGAGTCAAGCTTAAAGGGAACTAGAGGATGTCAAGGATTGTACCAGCAACTGAATGCAGCCATTCCTTGTTTTTCCCTGTCTTGACAGACCTACTTGCCTGCCCATCCATCCATCTATCTGTCCACCCACCCACCTATTCACCAATCCATGCACTTCTTGTTCAGGGCCCATTGACTGCCAGTGCTATGCTGAATATGGGACCACAGTGGGGGAAAACGACAAACTCAGTCCTTGCTGTCTTTGGCTTACAGCCTAGTAAAATTAAATAAGTACAAAACCAATAACAAGCACATAAGGAATTAATTACAGCACTTCCGATGGCTACAAATGAGGGGTACTGGTGCCAAGAGATTATAAATGGTGTTACCTGCTAGGAGCACCAGAGGCAGCTTCCTAGAGGAAGGGGCCTTTGAGCTGCCACCTGGAGGATGAGCTGTAGCCAGCCAGGTGCAGAGGAGGCAGCTGCACCTGCCATGGTCCCCATCAGAGAAAGTGCATGGTGAATACAAGAAGTACCAAGGCATCAGCATGGCTGAAGCATGGAAAGCAGGGAAGATTAGTGTTTACTTTCCAAACATTGTTTTGCTTTCTTGAATTGTGCTAGAAATCCCTGACACATTATGCCCTAGCTGCTGACTCTTCACTTTCAAGACTCCCCAAGTGCCACCCAGAGCATCTGTTGTTGAAGTATTACCTATCATGGTTTCCAAGATAGCAGTTGGCCTTATTTCTGTTGCCTTGATGATTGGCTGCCTCTTTTGCTTCTTGAGGGGATGGAAGAACACTTTGATCTCATTAGCAGATTTTAATCATTATGTAAAAACTCACTGAGCATGTAACTGGCTACATTGCAATCCCTGTCCTCGGGAGACCCGCAGACTTTACAGACAGAGAAAATAGATGAGGAGGATGCAGTGTCAGGGGCAGTGTGGTAGTGGAAATGGGAGCCCATGGGACTACGTCAGACTTGGATCTTAAAGATTTCAGTTTACCAGGTGTAGGGGTACAGGCAGGGGAAGAATTTTGCAGTGACACAGAAGCAGTGAGCCTGGTTTGTCAGCTGGAGGGCAGTGTGTGCTGCTGGAGTGTGAAAGATGGGAGGAAGAGCTGGCAAGTGTGCTTTGGGTCAGTTGTGAGCCTTGCCCAGGAGTGTAGACATTGTGTAAGAGTCCAAGAGGAGAGAAACTCCATTACTTTTAATCCTGGTGGCCGCGTAGAGGATGATGGTGTGGGAGGAACTTGCAGATTGGGAGGTGAGTGGAGGTGACCAGAGTCCTGGTGTGAGATGAGGTAAATCTGGCCACGGGGTGCAGGTGTGTCTGGTTCCAAGGAAACTGAAGTGGTGGCCTCTCTCCACGATGATGTGATAGATGTGAGGGTGCGTGGCATCAGGGACTCTTGCTTTTGTGACATGAGACACAGCTGGTCACCTAGAAATGGAATATGAAAGGGGTATTAAGTGGGGAAGAGGGAGTTAGTGAAATCAGTGGGTCATTTTGGGTGGGCGCCTTGGGACAGCTCAGTGGGACTGTCCTCCTTGTCTGGTACCCAGAGAGAGGTCTCGGCTGGAATGGTGACTCTCACCTTCAGCATCAGCATCCTCTGGGACCTGTGGGGGAGGCTGGGCATCTGCCTGTTTGAGTCTTCACAGATAGTTTGGATGCCAGAGACAGGTCTTCCTTGAGTAATGGCCCTTGAGGTAAAGATCATATTGTAGAGGAAGATGACTTACGCGGTGAACAGAGGACGCTTGCTGTAGTGCTGGGGAGTGCCAGCCTGAGAGACACCGTGGGACACAGTGGAAGAGAGAGGGGAGCAGAAAGAGGAGGAGTGGCCAGTAAATGGACAGACCCATGGCAGGGCACAGCCTGCTCCTCCTTCCCTGGGGCCCACGCCCTGCAGCTGAGCCCTCTTGTTTCACCTCCCTGAGCCAGTCTCAGGTATACACTGCCTCGTCAGTCTCACTTGGCCGGTCAGTCACTCAGCTCCTGGCTTTTTCCAGAGAAATTAGCTCTGCTGCTTTGTGGACACTCAGCACACCTTGACAACTCACCTGCACTTTCTGTTGTGGCCCCTTCATGCTGAAATCTCTGGCTCCAAAGCAGGAAGTTTGCCCCCCACCCGCCAGCCCATCTAACATTCTGGGATTCAGGATGGATCTACAGCCCCAGTGGGAGGAGTGCGTGTCCAAGTTCTAGGAAAGGTGACTGGTCAGAACTGTTGCAGCAAGTCCTGGGAAGACAGACTAATGTGGCCTGGGAGCCCTGTGACTCGGGGGTACATTCTTGGCCTCTCTGTACCCTGAACATGGGTAGCAGATAGAAGCCTACTATGGTATTTCTAGAATTTATGGCTAGAATCTCAGAGCTAGAGTACAGGAGATCTACCCAGACTGCTGATGGGAACTAGAGAGTGTGTGTGTGTGTGTGTGTGTGTGTGTTTCTGTCCCCCTAGTTGGCCTAGATGCCTGACTGAGATTAATTTACAGAAGCTGATAAAGGATCAAATCTGAGAGAGCTGGCGGGAAATGAACCTGCTATTAATGTGTCTTTTCCTTCCTTTTTTTTTTTTTTTTTAATTACAGCATGTTAGTAATACAGAATGGCAAGGTTCATTTTTGGAAATTGGCACATACATTTAATGTACCAATGATATTTTGATTATTTTCAATCCCAATACCTTCCTGGCCCTTTCCTCACCCCTCTCCCAGCCCCCTCCCTACTCCATCAGTGTGTGCCTAGAATTAACCTCAAGACCAGAGACCCTGGAGTGTAGCCCAAGGCCGAGGTTGCTAGCGTAGAGTGTAAAGTGCCCTTCACCTCTTGTGGGATATGAAGAATGGTTTGGAAAAGGAACAGGTCTGAGCTGGGTTCAAATCCTGCCTTTGCCCAAATAATCCTACCAGTGAGGGTACTCACTTTGGCCATGAGTTCTTGGGTATGCTACCTAACCTATATGGGCCTGCTTTTCATTTTAAATGGATATGATAACAGTATCCACCTTAGAAAATTATTGTAAGGGTTCAGTGGTGTATTCAGTGGTAAGGTGCTTAGCAAAGTATCACAGAGTAAGGATTCAAACAGTGATGATGATGACAATGACAATGTGGCCATCCTGCACGGACTGCTACAGGAGTCTCCATGGGACCAAGCCCCACCGGTATAACAAAGGTGTGAACTGAGGGGCTGCAACACCATCATGTTCAACCCTGTCCTCATCAATACCAGATACACTGACAAAGTGACTGGAGCACGGGCAACACAGGTGTAGCAGGGGAGAGTCACAGAAAGTATGAGGTGACAGCAAATGACAGCACAAGGCCAGGACCCTGGGTCAGATGGGTCTCATGGGCTGTGAAAGAGAGAGGTGAGAGATTCTGCATCACACTGGAGCAGTGAGGACAAAGTAGCATGTTGGCCTTAGTCCTCACTGATGATAGACAGAGAGATGATATCATCTCTCCCACCTCTCTGAGTGTCTTAGTGGACAGGCAGCGGGGAAAGTGGCCTTGGGGATGATTTCCCTTATGTTTCTTTGTCTTTTAACCTCGAAGTATCATTTTTATAATTATGCTTGTTGGAAAGTATCCTCTTACTGAATGTGTTTTAAATGGATAGGATGAAATTAATCAATTAACCAGTTCCTGACTCTTTCCAGATAAGTTTAAATGCAATAATAGTGACAATACTGTATCTTCAAATGTTGGTAAAGTTTTAATGTGATTCCAATGAGATATTTTACAGGACTTATAAAATGGTGATGTTCATCTGGAAAAGTAAGTTAGTAAAAAGGTTAGTTTTTTAAAGCAGTGAAATTGGTTTCACTTTTCCAGATTCATATTCATTTCAATGAATGTTTTAGTTACCTGCTGTGTAGAAATAGTGCTAAGAGTCTTGGTTACAGGAATATAAAATGGTTGTACCAGTTGTGTTCCACTTTCCTTATTTCACTTTTTTTTTTTTTTGAGATAAGATCTGGCTATGCAGCAGGCTGGCCTTGAACTCATTATGTAGCCCAGGCTGGCCTCGAACTTGCAGCTATCCTCCTGCCTCAGCCTCCCAAGTGCTGGGATTACAGGAGTGCGCCACCACACCCGGCTCTTTATTTAACTTTTCTCACTGTCCTTTGAGAGAGCCATTCTTTAGGTTGAGCTATGAGTGACAGAAAACTCAAAAATAATAAAAGTATAAACAAGATAGGAATTTTTTTCTCAGGTATAAGAAGTCCAGGGGTAATCAACTCAGTGCAGGTAGGGAGCCTGGATGGTCAGAGACCCAGGTTCCTTCTAAGGTCACTTCATGGCCTAAAATGGCTGTTGGAATGCTGGTCTTTCCACCCTTATTCCAGTCTTTGAGGGCTACTTTGCCAAGATCCTACAGGACATTTCTTATGCCTTATTGGACTGATCTTGGTTTCGTGGCCAAGCCTCATAGGAAAGGAGACTGGAAAATATAATCTATATTCAGAGAAGGCATATGTACACCTAAAACTCAAAAATATTGCTACTAAAGAAGACAGGGAGGATGGCTATCAGAGATCAACCTACCATTACTAGCCCCATTTAATACATGTGGAGCCTCAGAATGGTTAAGATTATCCCAGTATTACATGGATTATAAGTGGTTGAGCCATCAAAGCTTATTATGAGCAATAATTTATCAATCCTGAATGTTACTTGGATAAAAGCAGGACAAGTGATGAATGGAACAGAAATGACTTAGTTCTTAGTTGCTAACTTTTTTTTTTTTTTTGAGACAGGGTCTTGCTGTCTAGCTCAGGTTGTCCTTGAACTGACTACGTAGTCTAGGCTGCCCTTGACCTTCCTGTGTCAGCCTTCCAAGTGCTGGGATTATAGGCATGTGCCATCACACTCCGTGTTAGCTGCTAATTTTTATAGAGACTCAATTCAGGAGACATCAGGTATTACAGCACAAGGGTGGGGAGGATTATTCCTTACAATGTTAGAGCAATTGGATTCAATGCAGAAAATAATTGAGAAATTTAACCATGTACTGCAATGGATCCCAAATGGGTTTGAATTGAAGGGAAGGTGTATGTCTGTAATCCCAGCATTCAGGAGGCTGAGGCAGGAGGATTGAGAGTTTGAGGCCAGCCTGAGCTACATACTTGGCTCAAAAAACCAAATCAACAAAAAAGAATAGGAAGGTGTATGCATAATCTCAGAGAGAATTACAGTAGTGGTCCCCAACTCCTGGGCCATGCTCTGGTACCAGTTGATGGCCTGTTAAGAACTGGGCTACACAAGGAGGTGAGTGGTGGCCGGCTAGTGAAACTCCATCTGTATTTACAGCCACTCCCTATCTCTAGCATTACTGCCTGAGCTGTGCCTCCTATCAGTCAGCAGCGGCATTAGAGTCTCAGGAGCACAAATCCTACTGTGACCTGTTAGTGTGGGGGATCTAGCCCTGTGAGGAGATGGGCACCAAGTGCATGACTTCTCTTAAACATAGAAGTGAGATGGCTTTCTAAAGGTAGATTAGAGTTTTTCGAGTTATGAGAGCCATTCCAGAGATTTCTTTTAGAAAAACAGTCACTACTGGTAGCACATTTCAGTGACACAGAATGGGTCACAAAATTTGCTTATTCAGGTGACATATTCAACCTGCCCAATAAACTCAATCTGTCAGTTCAGGGGAGAATGACAAATATGTTCAAGTTGACTGATAAAGTGGCAGCATTCAAAGCAAAACTGGAATGATGGGGGCAATGAGTGGACATTGGGATTTTTGACATGTTCCAAACATGAGCAGAGATTTTGAAGGAGACTAAACCAGGGCCCTCTTTCTCTTAGCTGGTGCATAATCACCTATCTCAGGTTTCAAAAGTGAATTTTACTTCCCAACCAGAAAAGATCTCAGAACTGGGAAGAAGTAGATCTATGGCCCCTTTGTGCGTAAGCTGGGGGAATGGACTTTGTCCATGCTAGAAAGAGGATCAACTATTTGAGATCACAAATGGTGGTGGCCTTACAAGTATGTCTGAGATAATTTCACCTCTCTATATGTTCTGGATAAAGTCAAGGTAGGATATCCCAAGACTGCCACGAAAACCCTGAAAAGCCCACTTCCATTTCCAACATTCTGTCTTTGTGAAGCAGGAGTTCCTGCAGTGACAGCAACCAAAATGAGATTATGGGGTGGACTGGATAGAAGCAACACACTTCAGGTGTCACTGTCTTCTGTCACTCCCAGATGGGACTGTAGTTGCAGGCAAACAAGCTCAGGGTTCCCACTGATTTTGCTTTATGGTAAGTTGTATCATTATTTAATTACATATTACAATGTAATAATAATAGAAATAAAGTGCATAATAAGTGTAATGTGCTTGAATCACCCTGGAACCATACCTCCTATCTGGTCCATGAAAAAAATTTTCTTCCATAAAACTAGTCATGGGTGCCAAAAGGTTTTGGTTTACAGGACTTGGAGTGGGATTGTCAGGAGGGGGAACTCTCCCTGTCTTCCTTACATATTTTTGTATATATAAAACTCCATACCAGAGACAAAACTCTGTCATCAGCAAAGCATGTATATCACTTCCCTTTTCCTCAAATCCTTGGAGGTGGTGCTCTGGGCCCGGATAGATGCTGTGCTTTGTGTCATAGCCACAGGACACAGAGCTTGGGGAACTTGCTGCTCTATAGCAAGCAGACCTGCTCTTCATCCCTGAGGGAGACCGAATTCTATCCCTTAAGGTTGCTCACTGCAGGCACCACCTTGAGGAGTATCCTGGGCCACCCTGAGGAATGTCTTGAGGAGTGTCTGCTCACTGCAGACACCACTCTGAGCACCTGGCCTTTTGGCACGGCTACCAAGACGTGTTGGAGAGCCAGAGACCCAGGCGGGGTCAAGTCTCCACAGGAGGTTGGCAGGAATAAATGAGGTAATGAACATGGTGTGCTTGCCACAGCACATGGTGCCCAGGGAGCGCCTGACCAGTGTTACGTCTGGCGCCGTGAGGAGACACACCATCAGTTGGCATGGTTGTCATCACGGTGTTTCAGTGCTGAGATGAGTACAAGGTCCTGGGGCTGACAGTGCTGGTAAGCTGAAGGGAGGAGAAGCAACTCTTGGTTGCTTCTGCCTTCTTACACACAGCTCACACCCAGAACATCCCCCAGACATGGACTCTGCCAGCTCTTGCTAAATTACTTATGATTCAGTCTCTTCTGTGTGTAATCAGATGACATCTGTTTCTTGAGCTTCATATTTGTAATTGACTTACTTTGAGATAAAGTGCAATGAGTCTTCAGAAATGGAGTATTACTCATTTATACACGACTTTAGCAGATCCTTGCTAATTGTTTCCAAACTAATGAAGTTTAAATCTGTATGATATATAAAATTATTATAAAATTATAGAGCTAAAGGACATTTAAAGATTAGCTCAGCTTTTTAGTTTTACAGAAAAGGAAACTGAGGCAAGAGAAGCCAAGAAGTTGAGGGGTCATGTTGGTGAGTGGGGGACCTGGTGCTGGGCCTTGGCCTCTAGCCCTGTCCAGGGCCTTTGAACCCATTAGGGGAAACACATGGGGACTAAAGGCAATCCACTGGCCTGTTTTGGGACACATATCCAGCCAGGACACATCTGTCCTCATTCAAGAATGAACACATAGAAAAGTTAATGTCAGAGAGATGCACTGAAAAGATCCAACCTAGACAGGGAGGGAAGCAGAGCCTGCAGAAATGGAGGAAGAGCTCACTTTTGCAGGAAAGTTTGCCTCAATAAACTGAAGTGGTTTTCAAACGTCACCTGCTTTGTCCCCTCAGAGAAGTTACAGATGCTGTGAAAGATGAGACAACAGGCTAGGAGGAGAAAGAACATTAGAAAGTAAATCATGTAATGCCCTCATGGGCAGTGACAGCAATGTGGAAGGTCATGGAGGATGAGGAGGCAGACCGGTTGGTCTTGGCAGGCACAGGAGAGCAGCAGAGCAGATGCCCGGGAAGGGCTACAGGCAAGAGTGGCCAATGTGGGGCCCCAGAGCTCCTAAGATGGGCACCAGGACAGATGCAATGAAAAGCATGACTAGTTTTCCTGGACTGGGGAAGAACCCAAATCTGCAGATTGAAAGAGCTCCTCATGAATGAGGCAAATTAGTAAAAATTAAGTAACACATAGGATGTCAAGTGATACCATTAGCATCCACGCAGAAAAAGCCTTTTAAAAAAAAGAGAAAGAAGCTGAGGTCAGATCTACAGGTTAGGTGCCACAGGGCAGTAGAGCAATGGTCTTTGAGTTTTGAGGGAAAAGGGTTTTGACCAAGAATTTATACCCAGCCAAGTTTACTTCACATTTGATGGTAATGGAAATTTATTTCAGTTATGAAGGGCACACCTCGTGTGTAGCTTTTACTACATCCATACATGGTTCCTGGGGGGAAACCCCTAGAAGACAGCGTGCTCCAGCAACTGAGAGATGAACCAGAAAAAGAGACTCATAGGCGGGCAGGTCAGAGTATGAAAGGATCAGCAGTGAGAGCAGACTTAATCCAGTATAAAATTAGTTCTAGATAGTTATGATTATGACTCTAAAATATAAAAAATAATTATCAAAAGAATAGATGACATTAAATTTTAATTAGTATTAAACACGGACAAACTCCAGCTCAAACCAGAGTTTGTGCATATTAACCTACTCTGCACTCTTAACCATTCAAATACCAGGAATGAGGTGTGAAAGATGTCTCCAGGCCCTCTAGTGTGTCTGGACACGTGTCTTCTGGTAGGGTGTACAATCTGCCTGGGGCTACTTTTATGGCAGTTCGCTGGAAACCATCTTTCACAGCTTCCCTGGAGAGGTTTGCTTGGCACCTTCAACCATGGAGTTGTACATTGCTGGTGGAAGTGCAAAGTAGTGCACTTTCTTTGAAAAATAGTGTAGCAATCCTGCAAAAAGCTAAATATCTAGTTACCATATGACCTAGACATATACCCAACAAATGTATGTCCACGCACATGTATGTATTTTTATAGCACATTATCCATAATACTCAAAATTGCAAACAACCCACATATCTATTCATTGATGAGTGAATAAACAAAATGTCTAATGTATGTCTCTGGAGCTCCTAAGAGTTCCATTAACGGAGGCATTTTCAGCAAAAAGTTTTAGATATTAATGCATGCTATAGCATGGATGAAGCTGAAACATTCTAAGGGAAAGGAATCAGACACAAAAGTCCACCTGATTTTGTTTGTATGAAGTGGCTAAAAAAATGCAAATCTGTAGAGATAGAACATAGATTTTAGTGACTGCTGAAGCTGGAGGAGAGGGAAATGGGGGGTGGCTGTTAATGGCTTGGGTTGTAGGTTTTGGGGGGATGGTGATAAAAATATTTTGGAATTAGATAGGAATGGTGGTTACACAGCCTAGTGAATATGCTAAAAACCACTGAATTATACATTTTAAAAAGATGAGTTAGATTTTACAACCTATATCTCAACTTTAAAAAATAGCCTTTTCTCATTATTAAATGTTAATTGTGGAAAAATAAGAAAATTGATAGAAAACAAAGAAACAGCCATCATCCAATTGTTAATATTTGGGGCATATACATCCAGACCTTTTTCTGTGTATCTGTCTCAAAGTTGGCTGCATAGACCATTTTATTCTAACTTTCCTGTTACAAGTAGTGTGTTGGGATTAGTGTAGTCCACGTATGTGGTCTTTGTCATGAGCTTTAGCATTTCTCTATTGTTAGATGTTTATATTAGAAATAATATTTGGCTACAAGTGGAAACAGTTTCATACTTGGAGTCAGAAGACCTGGATGTGGTCTTTATATTTTGGGTTTCTCATAAGAGAAACCATGTGACATTTAAATTTGTGTATCTGACTTTTTTATCCTTCTGTATGGCAGAGTAGTACTTCAATGTGTATAAATACCACATTTTCTTTATCCATTCATCAGTTCGTGGACATATAGGCTGCTTCCAAGATTTAGCTATTATTAATTGCACAAGAATAGCTTAGTCAAATGGAATTTCTGTTTTTAATTTTTTGAGGACTCTCCATACTTATTTCCATAGTGGTTGTACTGTTTACAATGTAGAAAGGTTTGCTTTTCCCCACAGCCTTGCCAGCATTTGTTATTATTTGATATCTTGATGATAACCATTCTTTCTGGAGTAAGTTGGAATTTTAGTGTTAATTTGCATTTCTCTAATGGCCAGAGATATCGAAGATATTTTCATGTATTTATTGGCCATTTGTGCTTCTGGGAAGTGTCTATTCATTTCAGTTGCCCATTTTTTAATTGGATCTTTCATTTGGGGCGAAGGTCTAATTTTCTTGAGTTCTTTATATATTCTAAGTATTAGCTCTTTATCCAAGGAATAGCTGGCAAAAACTTCTCTTTTCTTTCTTTCTTTCTTTCTTTCTTTCTTTCTTTCTTTCTTTCTTTCTTTCTTTCTTTCCTTCCTTCCTTCCTTTCTTTCTTTCTTTCCTTGCTTTCCTCCTTCCTTCCTTCCTTCCTTCCTTCCTTTCTTTCTTTCTTTCCTTTCTGCTTGGGATTGAACTCAGAACCTTGCACTTGAGAGGAAAACACTCTACCCACTGAGCTAAATCCCCAGCCCCAACTTCTTCCCTTTCTGTAGGTTTTCTTTTCACTCTGTTTGTTGTTTCCTTCATTGTTCAGAAGCTTTTTAATTTGATATGATCTCATTTGTTGATTCTTGGTACTATTTCTTGTGCAATTGGAGTTCTGTTCAGAAAGCCCTTGTGTGTGACTATGACTTGAAGAGTTTTCCCTATTTTGTCTTCCAGGAAATTAAGTGTTTCTGTTTTAATACTTAATTCTTTGATCCATTTTGATTTTAGTTTAGTACATGTTGAGATACATGGGTCTACATTCAATCTTCTGCATGTGTATAGCCATTTTTCCCAGCACCATTTGTTAAAGAGGCTGTCTTTCCTATAGGGTGTATTTCTGGCCTGTTTGTTAAAGATCAAATAGCTGAATGTGCCTAGAGTTGTTTCTGCATCCTCTGTTCTGTTCCACTGATCCACATGTCTGTTTCTGTGCTGGTGCCATGCTGTTGTTATCACTGTCGTTTTGTAGTATACTTGAAGTCTGAGATTGCGATGCCGCCTACTTTGCTTTTGTTGCCCAGGATTGCTTTTGCTACTCTGGGTCTCTTCTGGTTCCATATAAATTTTAGGACTATTTTCTCTAGTTCTGTGAAGAATACTGTTGGTATTTTGATTGGGATTATGTGAAATCTTAGAGTTTTGGAGTTATGGCCATTTTGACTATATTGGCTCTGCCTATCCAAGAACAAGGGATAGCTTTCCATTGTCTAATCTCTTCAATCTCCTTTTTCAGAATACTGTGGTTTTTGTTGCAGAGGTCTTTGACTTCCTTGGTTAGGTTAGTTTCTAAGTATTTAATTTTTCTTGATGCTATTGTGAATTGTATTGTTTTCCTAATTTCTTTCTCAGTGAGTACATTACTGGTGTACAGGAGAGCTATTCATTTTTGTGTGTTGATTTTGCTCCTGCTACACTGTTGAATTTGGTTATTCTAGGAGTCTTTTGGTGGAATTTTTTGGGTCTTCTATATGGAGGATCATGTCATCTGCAAATAATGATAATTTGATTTCTTGCTCTCCTATACATATTTCTTTTATTTCTTTCTCTTGTCTGATTGCTGTAGAGGCTAATGTTTTGGGTACTGTGTTGAACAGGAGTGGTGATAGTGGACATCTTTGTCTTGTTCCTAATTTTAGAAGGAAAGTTTTCAAGTTTCCTCCACTTAATTCATTCCCTATGTTTAAAAGGAACTGTAGTGTTTACTTTGTGATCTCTTATCCACTAGAATGGCTAAAACGAAGGAGAGAAAAGATAGTATCATACAATGGCAAGGTTACAGAGCACCCAGAGCCCTCTTGTCCTACTGGGCGAGTGTAAATTGGCCTAGCCACTTTGGAACTGTTTGGAATCATCTGCCAAACAGATACAGATGCAGCTTTTGACCCGACATTTTCACTGCTTGGTGTCTGCTCAACCTTGAGACCCACACAGAAACACATGTGCCTGTGTACTGGAGGCTTAATGATGTTCACAGCAGTGCCATTGGTTAATAGCGCAACTGGAAGCAATCCCAGTGTCCACCTGAGGTGGAGAGACAGATACGTGCGGTGACTCCCATGAGGGAGTACTGGAATCAGTAGGAGCTGATGGACAGTGACCCAACTGAAAAATCTGGGTGAACTTCACAGTGTTCATTTAGACAAAAAAGTTATATACTGTACGAGTCCCTTTATAGAAAGTTTAAAAATCAGTAGAACTAATTGGTGCTGTCAGAAGTGAGAATGATGGGTGACTCTTGGGAGGCAGGAAGTGACAGTAGGGGAACAATGGGTTGGAGACTGTTGATGTTTCTCACTCAGGTTCTGGTTGCTAGGCTGTGCTCATCTTGTGATGTGCCCTTAGCCTTGTGTGTACTGTGCAGATGTTCAACTTCCATAAACGAGCTTCCAGGAATGCTAGAAAAAGGAAGGATATTCATCACATTGGGCTCACTTGACTGTTACTGAGGATGAAAATGAAAGATTTTTGTATGTTGAATAAAATAATTTTATCTTATTTTTCATTTTTATCTCTTCGCTTGAATGTTTGTATTTGTTTTACGGTGTTTATACGTGTTAGTACCTTCAGCCATACATTTAATTTACAAAAAAACATACATATGGTAGCAGTGCTTTCTTATTTATTTTTTTTCAACTAGTAGAGTGAAGGACCAAGAAGCTGCGTGAACCAAGGCTTGAAGCTGGCAGGCTGCGCAGAGAGTGGCCTGACTGTGTCGGTGAGCTGCACACAGTTCAGTGGCATCTGTATCAGGGCTGGTTTCCTTGTCGCAGAAACATGAGTGTGGCCCAGAGGAGGATGATAGGAAGCAGGAGAGGGGCCCGGGGCCAGGCCTCTGAGCATCTTGGATTACTGGACTATGAGCAACATTTTTCAGTTTCTTCTGGTAGCCTTACCCTTCTGTCAACTCTGTATCATGAAAGAGGCAGAAGGTGAACTTTCTGATGTGTGATTAACTGTACTCTGAGTAATTCATACAGCATGTAGAAGAAACAAAACTTCCCTAAAGCTTGCCTCTCGGTGGGGCTGGCTCCCTTGAGAGGTGCTGGGAAGAGCTGTGAAAGGAAAGAACACGTGAAGAACAGATCCAGGAGAGGAGCAGTTTCTCTGAAGTCACCCAGCAAGTCAGTGGCAGAGTGGGGTTCGACCTAGGCCAGTCTGGTTCTGGAAATGGAATTCCTCTCTGCAGTCCGTGCTCCCAAGTATCTGCTGGTACCAGTCCCAGGCGATCTGGACTGAGTCGGTCCCAGCTTACTGGAAGCTTCCAGGCTGCCAGCTCGTTTCTCCTAGGCCCACCCGAACACAGGCTGGCCAGTCACAGGACCCCGGCCCCAGGCTCATCCCAGGGGGTGAGAGGCAGGCAGGCTGCTACAAAAGGGAAGACACCTTTTACCCTTTGGCAGGCGTTGCCATCTGGTGGCCCCTGGGATGGAGGATACAGGTGCCTAGCCCCATGCTAAGTGCTGTACATTGCTTTTTTAGGTCTCGGGACAGACACAGTGGGAACTACAGATCACCTTTGTTCAAGCAAGAGATTTGAAGAACTAACCCACTTATCTGTGGTTACCCAGCCGACAGGTACTGAGCTGAGGATGGGAGCAGACCTCCCAAACCTGAGCTCTTGCAGCTCTGCTACTCCACGTGGGGCTCAGTCTCAATGCCTTCTTGGACACTGTGTGACGGGTTCAGTTCCCTGAACAAGTTCGACATTGACAGTTCTCATGGCCTGGTAGCCACAGGCCCTCTCTGTGCTGGGTCTGTTACTTCTGCAGTGTCACTCTTGATGATCCATCTGGCCTGCAGGTGCAGAGGGTGGCCTTGGTGTCCAGTTGTGTGTGTTTATGTTGCTGGGCAGAAGGGCTCAGGAATATGCTCTTGCTGCTTTCTGTGCTTCCCTGGGGTGGAGAAAGGATTGTCTCGGGGCCGTGGCCTCTTATTTGTATGCTCCTATTGGGTTAGGCTGTAGCAACAAGGAATGTTGCACATAAATACGGAATCCAATAATGTATTGTTTTAAAATATTTAAAAATCAAGAGATATCTTACATAGTAACTAAGCCTTCTTTTCTGTCATTTGTTACTTTTGGGATTATGTTTAATAATGTCACTTTTTAAACAAGTGGACTTATATTTTGCTTTTTGTTAAATGAAGATTTGGCCGGTCTGCTGTGTTAACACCGGCGCCTCCTACTTCTGAACATCATGTTTTTGCACCTGGTCCTGCTTGACCAAGAGGGAGATGCTGCCCCCACAGAGCCTGAGTCTGCATGGGAATCCTGCAGGTAGTGCTTACTCAGAAAAGGTGTTGTGAGCCATGGAAGTCCTGGGCTGGCCCAGGAGGCTTCTGGACATCTTGGAGAAGTGGCCAAGAGTGTGGCCACGGCTGTGATGTATTCACTAAGTGCTCACGTACAGTTCATGTCAGACCTGATACATGCTGTGGAGGAGAAATCTAGATGCTCTGACTGGCTGGAGGACACACACGGGGCACCACAGAAAGCGCCCCACAGGAAGTGACATTTAGAATGAGACTATAAAGGAGCCAGGGTGGTGTTTGAGACGAGCAATACCTCCTTTCCCAGTTGGGAAAAGCAGGCTGTGTGTGGCATGGTGGGCTCCTGCAGCCCTTGTACCTGTTGGGGGTCTGCATGTCTCCTTGCTTGGGTTGGTTGTGGGGATAGTGGTGTTACTTGCTAGGACTGGGTGGGGAGAGCCTGGAGGAGGACACACTCTCAGCACAGAACATTCCCCCTAGGCTCTGTGATTCTCAGTGTGTGGGGTGTCCCTAAACCTTGCCTTCCTTCAGACCCAGCTTTCCTCAACCACTTTGTCTGCTGATCCACTTCCATGAGGACCACAGTCTTGAAGCCTCGGCAGTGGGTTGGAATGCAAGGACAGGACATTACCTTTAGGCCCACTGGTGCCGAAAATGTTGCCAGGAACCATTGGTGTGTGTTTAAGGTTCATCCGTACAGAGTCCAGAGAGGGATTCAGACTAGAAGGATTATTGTGGAAGGGTACCTACTTTTAGCTGAGGTTCCTTCTGAATGGCAGCTTCCACATGGGCCCCACCTAAGCTCAACCTAGCTCAACCTGTTGGTGCCTCCCCCAGGCATCAGCTCTTAGCTATGTGTCCTCTCCCCCTACCTCCTGCAAGGCACTTGAACTGCCAGAGGTTTCTTTTCCTCCCAGTCTTCTGGTACCCTCTTTGTGCCTGTTGGGGCAGCAGAACTGGATGGCTGGGGTGCTGATGGAGTGGTTCATCTCTTTTTTTCCATGGTAGGCTGGGGGAGTAGTTCATTCATTTTTATTAAGAACACTACTGACTGAGCTGAGCTCGGGGGGTGAAATAACCGCTTGAAGGAACTTAATATATACGAAGTTCTTAGACAAGTGCCTGGCACCCCAATCCTCTGAATGACTGGCTGTCACTATTAGTTAATCCCCACAGTAACCACTTGTGGTAGATGCAGTCTGTACCCCACTTTACAGAGGGGGACTTGGAGCTTATTAGCACTTGCCACATAGGTGGTAAATGTTAGAGCTGAGATTCAAACCCAGGACTGCTGAGTGTCCCTGCCGTGCCCCATTCGGAAGATGACTGAGATAGACCCTCACCCTACAGAGCTTGACTGAGCAGGGAGGGAGAGGCAGCAACTGCCTGTCAGAGTGACAGGTGCTGCAGAGGGCTGAGCAGAGTCACTTGGCCTGGAACTGAGGGAAGGGAATGGTCTTCCAGGTGGATGCCTCCGTGTGATCGGTCACTTCCTGCTCACCTATGGCACCTCTGGGCTTTGGCAGAAGACCCTGGCAAGAGTTCAGTAAATCATTGAGGGCAGGGAGGTGCCTGCCCACCCTGGCCAGTGTCCTAGTCTCTGTGCCCTGAAGTCTGTCACTCTTCTTTACGAGTTCCCCAGGAAGCTTGGGCAGATGGGCTGGGTTCTGGGTTGTGGATTTGTGCCATCCAGCCCACCTTTCACTCCACCTCTGTCCAGTGATGAGCAGCAAAGGAATGAAAGCAGAGGTTTAGGGAGTAGGGGGCCCTGTCTATAATTTCATGTGGTTGAGAGCTCAAGCTGGCTAAATAAATTCCACCATGACCCTGATATCCCAACAGATCAAACTGTGCATGCGTTTGCCCACTTCCTTTTCTATCTCTATCATGGAGTGGAATGTTTTAATGCTGGTGTATACAATTGTGTGTCTTGCTTCTTGCCTTGCTATGGTTGGATGTGAGTGATCATTTAGGCAATTGGCCACCAGGAGGCGCTGCAGCACCAGGCATGAGACAACAGCCGCCTCCTGGAGCGGCTGAATCTCTCGCTCTAATCCCCATCCTTGAAGAGCCCGTCTGTGGAAGTGTACATGTATTTGGTTTTATTTGGTTTTCTCCCCTAAATGCTGTGTTGCTCACAAACATTTTCTGTACTTATTTTAAGAAGAAACAAGACAATACTGAAGTATACAAAAGGTAGGAAGCAAAAGTACTACACAGTGACTTTAAGAGGCAATGATAATAATCCTATACTTGTATGTGTATGTGCGTGTGTGTTTTAATATCCTAAACATGTTCAAGTGCCGCTTTCTTACCCTCCTCATTTAGACCTGGGACCCTGTCTCTCCTCCTTCCCCTGCCTATGTACTTCCCCTACCTTTCTTCCTCACCACTTGTCACCTGCTGACACCCCGTCTGTCTCTCTATTTATTTATTTTGGGTGCCGGGGATTGAGCTCAGGGCCTTGCAATTGCTAGACAAGTGCTCTACCACTGAGCTAAACCTCCAACCCCATCATGCCTTTTGTTGACTGAGTGATTACTTATGGCACTGGGGTGGGTCTTTTCTGGCTTATTCTTCACTGCTCTGCCCCTAGCACCCAGGACAGTGAGCGTCTAATGAGTGCTGGACTTCCAGTACATAGTTGTTGCTCTGAACTTGTGGGACATCTTTCTCTGTCAGCGCATGTTGCTATTCCTTGTCCTTTTATCCATCGCTCAGTGTTGCCCTGAGTGAAGGCAGTCTAACTGCCTGTGTGGAATCACACTGATGTGGCTCCCAGGGCTCCCTTGGCTGTTCATGGGCCCTGTTTAGTCAGTAACTTTCCTGGAATGTGCTTGGGCTGTCTGTCTGGTGGTGCCTTGCTGTGTTCACACTCCAGGCCTCGTGCCCACAGCTCTCCTGTGGATAGTCACCATCCTGGGTGGAAGGCGCTGCCTTGGATTCCATCCCTTACCAAAGAGAGAGCACAGGCTTAAGGAGGAGGAGCCCCTGCCTGTGGTCACATGTCCCCGGGCCTCTCGCCAGAGCTCCTGGGATTCTTCTACATTAAGGACACAAATTCATCACCTGTCACGTGACATCACAAATGCCTTCCTCCCGATTTATTGATTGCCTTTCATCTTTTTCACGGTGTCTCTTCCTATGCAGATGTTCTCATTTTTAATGCATTTGAATCTATCAGTAGGCCCAGCCAGGGGTGTAGCTCAGCGGAAGAGGCTTGCTTAGCGTTCTCAGGGCCTGGGTTCCATTCCCAGCTCTGCCAAACAGAAAACAAAAATAACCAGGTAAGTCTGCCAGTAGTGTCAGTTTTCTGGCTTTTGTGTGGGGCTTGGAGAGGACTTCTTTACTCCAAGATTATAAAAACATATTGATCTGTTTTTCTTCTAGTATTCTTGTGAATTTTTTCTGTTTAAATCTTAAATCTTTTAAAAGCGGAAAAAACAAAAACAAAAAATAAATCTTAAATCTTTAATCCATCAAACATTTATATTTACATATGATATTGGATAAGATTTTAAACAAATTCCTCCCCTTCCCAAGGATCGAATAATTGCCCATTCTTCTCTGCCATTGAAATGCCATCGTGATCCCATCTCAGTCCTTACATACACGTAGTCCTGTTTTCTGAACTGCGTTCTGTCGCCTGGTCCATTCGTCTGTTTCTCTGCCATCTCCCCACTCTGGCTTCCCGGCAGGACAGACCCTTCTCATTATACCTTTTTCCCAAAAACTTTCAGTCTACTTTTTTTTTTTGTTTTTTGTTTTTTTTTTTTTGGTGGTGCCGGGGATCGAACTCAGGGCCTTGTGCTTGCAAGGCAAGCACTCTAATCACTGAGCTAAATCCCCAGCCCTCAGTCTACTTTTAATTACTCTTCCAGATTAAATCTCAATTCAATTTGTTAAGTTCCAAAATGGATCCCCTTAGGATCTGAAGTGAGTTTGAATTTATTTTGGTTATAGATTAGTTGGAAAGAATTGGTGACTTTAAAATATTATCTCTTTACACAGGGGCGAGAACAGTCTTTCCTTTTATCTGTCTTTTAGTAAGAGTTTATAATTTTCTTCAACTGGTTTTTATGCATTTAAAAAAATAAATAAAAAAATAGAAAGTTTATTTCTAGGTACTTGTTTGTCAGTGTGCTGCTGTTACATTTTCTAGCTGATTATTGTTGGAGCTGAGGAGATGGACGGTTTTTATGACCGGATATCTAACACTGGTAGTTTTCCCCTTAATCCAATTCCATTTGTTTCAAACTGAGAAATTCTGACTTGTTGATGTCATCCTTCCCTGTATTTCATTACTACAACAGTTTTTTTTTGTCTTAGTTTTTATGCCTTTGGTCATTTCAAACAAAATTTGGAGAAGAGAGGGCAGATATGTGGACACATTACATCATTTTAAAACCAAAATCTGTGTATGGAGCTTGATGTGAAAGTGTCATCTGTCCTCATGCAATTTTGGTCCCTCCACTCCACCCTTTACCCTCACAGTCCCTCTCATGGAATGCGAATGCTGCTTGAAGACGCCCTGAAACCAGGTGCTCCCTACTTCCTCTCTATTCCCGGGACCACACTCCATTCCTGTTTTAGTTACTTTTCTCTCGTTGTTGGGACAGAATAC
>PVJO010006885.1:0-85650 GCA_004026905.1 Hystrix cristata | reverse complement strand
TAGGGGGGTTGAGAACTGCCATAGACCGAATGCTTATATTCTCCCCACATTCATCTGTTGAAGCCCACCCCTCAGTAGGCGGGTACAGGATCTGGGTGGTAATTAGCTTATGAGAGGAGGGCCCCGTGAATGGGATTAGTGCTTCAAACTCTCGTTTCCTCTCTCTCTGCCCTCTGGCATGGGAAGAAGACAGAGAGCCCTAACCATACACTGAATCTCCCAGCACCTTGGATTTGGACTTTCCAGACTCTGAGAGTGTGGGCTATAAATGCTGGTTATTTAAGCAATCCCGTCTAAGCAGCCTGAACAAAAACAAGAGCTGACCTTTGTGTTTGGCGGCATGGAGATCACTGGTGACCTTGGGCAGTTTTAGTAGTGCTGCAGAGGAGGCAAATGCCCAGTGAAAGCTCAAAAGAGAACCGGAGGAGAGAAATTAGAGGTAACAGATAGGCCATTCTTTACAGTTTTTGTATAAAGGGAAGGAATGAAAAGAAGGTGGGAGAGAAAGGCTGTTGGGGTGTGTGTGTGTGTGTCTGTGTGTGTGTGTGTGTGTGTGTGTGTGTGTGTGTGATATGACCATTGTAAAGGTCCAGCAGAATTTACTAGCAGAACTAGGCAGAAAATGAATGAGCAAAATATTCCCTGGAACTAAGTCCACAAAGGCAAGGGTTAACCTACATACAGTTTCTGTATCGATGGAAAAATGTTTGGTGTGGATAATGCTGGGGTTATGCCTCACAGATCTAATACCTTCAAGGTTTTTTTTTACCTATTTAAAAGGCAGAAATAATGACCTTGGGTACTAAACAGTATATGGCCCCAGCCCGTCTTCCGGCACTGGTCCCCTGCTCTGCTCCCTGGGAGCCATGCACTAAAACCGCTTCACTCCGGCCTGGTCTTCCGCCTCCATGTTCCTGCTTTGGCGCCAGCTGCCCCTAGACTGAATTCCCTCAAACCATGAGATAAA
The DNA here is from genome assembly GCA_004026905.1 of Hystrix cristata. Taxonomy (NCBI): domain Eukaryota; kingdom Metazoa; phylum Chordata; class Mammalia; order Rodentia; family Hystricidae; genus Hystrix; species Hystrix cristata. The sequence goes on along the minus strand of PVJO010006885.1, from coordinate 84,683 downwards.
TCAAAGCTTTTCTTCCTTTAAGTTGTGAATGTCCAATATTGTGTCCAGCAGTGGGAAAGCTGACTAATACAATCTGTCAAGTCCAAATGTGGTCCAGCAGCACTTTCAGAGAGCTTAGTGGGAAGTAGTTTTAAGAATGCCGCAGTTGCTATCATTATCATCATTGCTGGCATCAAAGAGTAATAAAGAGCAATTAAGTGCCTAATTTCTTGTAGCACCTTATAAATGAGAAAATAAAGGCCTCGTTCCCCTGTGGCTGTGGTTTGATGGGAAGTAGTAGTATAAAGAGGTCAAAGATGAGGGAAGACAGGGTCGGGGCAGACGCAGCAGTCTTTTGCCAAACCACCCTACCCCAGTTCCTGATTTTCACCCTTCTCTCCAAGCCTTGCAGGGGACGCTCTTGCTTTTTGCTCTCCTACTTCTTGCTCCTTTGCCTCTGCGCCCCCCACTTCTTTTGCTGTCCGCTCTCAGTGCAGTGCTGGCTCCGGCCCCTGGCCCCGCCGCCTCGGGGCGCACGGGAAGCGGATGAAAGCCTGAAACTCCAGTGGGGCAGGAGCCAGCGTTCTGAGCATGTGCGAGCAAACTCGGGGGCTGGGGCGGAATTCGCGAGCCGACTCCAGGTCTCCGCGGAAAGCGCGGAGCGCTGAGGGGCTGCCGGCACTCTCCGGAGCCGCGGCCCTGCGCCCAGGGCGCACGGCTGCGCCCTGCCCTGTGGGTGTGGGCGAGCCGGCCGCGTGTGCCTGGCTGCTTGACGCGCGGACGAGCCAATCAGGGCGAGCGGCCTGGGCTGCCATGTGACGGGCGAGGCGGCCCCTTTCCCAGCGCGGCCAGAAGGAGGAGAGAGCCGGGGTTCGCCGCGAGCCTTCCAGAGCAGCGGCTGCGGAGCAAGCGGCAGCGGCGGGCGCGAGCGGCGACGGCGGCACAGGCTCGGGGGCCAGCCAGGCGCGCATCCCCGGGCGCCCCGCGCAGAGGAGAGCTCGGCGGGCCTCGGGAGCCACAGGACAGGAGTGGACAAAGCAAGATGGCAGGGATCTTAGCCTGGTTCTGGAACGAGAGGTTTTGGCTCCCGCACAATGTCACCTGGGCGGACCTGAAGAACACGGAGGAAGCCACCTTCCCGCAGGCTGAGGACCTTTATCTCGCCTTCCCTCTGGCCTTCTGCATCTTCATGGTGCGGCTTATCTTCGAGAGGTAAGGACTGGAGCGCCTCCTCCCCTCCCCCTGCGCGCATACACACACACACACACACACACACACACAGTCGCGGGCACACTCGCGTGCTCTGTGGCGCACACTCGCGTGCTCTGTGGCGTGCTCTATGGCGCACGCCCCCGCGCCCCCCGCGCCGGCGCTCACAACTCCCAACCTTTGTGTTCGGGGGAGGGCCCGAGGACCCGCCTGCCCCGGGTGCTTGCCGGGAGCCGAGAGGGTCTGGCTGGCGCCCCCCGTAGTCCTTCTTGGCCGGCTCTGCCCCCCTCGTGGCGAGGGCGGGCGAACAAAGGTGAGCCGCGGGGCTGGGCTTCCCCGCCGGGGCTCGCCGCCACCCACCTGACCGCGGGAACCGCCGGGACGCGCCCGGGAGGAAGGAGCCGCCGCGCACGCTTCTGGTCTCTACACCGGGCGGACGGACTGTTGGGACTGTGCCGCAGAGGAATTCACCCGGGACTCCGGGACTTCTGGTCGCTGTTTGGCTTCCATCCGTCACTCTGAGTGTCAGGCCCGCAGTCTCGAGAAATAGTTGACAGTAGCACTCCACGTCTTTAGCGGTTTCTTTAAAAGAGGTTAGTGTAGGGTGGGCGCATATCCTGCAAAATGATTGTATGAAATCGGCAGTCGTGCCCTGTAAATAATCATAAACTTACTTGGAGTGCCAGAACACGTTTAAAGAATTGTCGTATAATTTTTGGAAGGACTCCTCAGTTTGGTTTGGTTTCTCTATTACACCACGAACAAACTTGTGTAGCTCTCATTGAACCAGCGTTAGTCTGAACTAGGTTTTGCCTACCGTGCATTCTCCAGGTGCTTCGGTACTGAAACAAAACCGAGGCAGCAGTAAATACTTCTGTCTTTTTCTTAACTGAAAACGTTACCTTCCCCTTTTTCTCTCCCCTTACCATTCACCAGGAAAAGCTGAATTTCTTAGATCACAAATACCCACCCCTGAGCTTGGGGATGTAGCTCAGTAGAACAGCGCTTGCTTAGCACTTGTGAGGCCCTGAGTTTGATCCCCAGCACCGCAAAATAAAACCCACGATCGAGTACTTCCCCTCCACCTTGCTTCTTGCCCCCAAGTCGCCTTGGTTTTGTTTTGTAAGCTTTTGCTCTATTATCTTGTTTGCTGTTTTTGTCTGCTTACTATTACTATTGGAGGTGGCAGAATATATCTTTTGTGTCATTTGTTGGTGGAAATAGCACCAAAGCTTATGTGAACAAAAAGTACCCTTGGTTTAAAGAAGGTGTATTTTTCAGCGGACAGGATTGTTGCTTAAAAACTAAATCAACTGAACTCATACTGAAATTGACCTACACAAAGAAACAGACTAAAAGATGTATTTCAAAATGATTGAGATCCAGTACAAATATGTCATTGAAAAAGTGGGTGTGTTGGCAGGTTAGTTGCTCCTAGAGCAAATGTTTACTTACAGAAAATAGGAAGTCGTATCTAATCTCACGGTCTCTCCAAAGACAAGTGCTCTCTCAGGAACAGCAGGTTGCTCTGGGTTAACATGTTGTAGCACAGATCCCATGCTAAATGATGTCTGATAAGTCGGCCTGCTAAATTCTGGCTGGATTCACCTTCAGACAGTGAATGCACTTGACCGCAGTCCTTGGTCTTATCTTTGGAAGAACAAAAGCATGGCAGCTGGAGAGCTCTATGCAGAGTGCTACATTTTCTTGACATTCCTCTCTGGGCTGATGTCAGGCTGGTCATTGGGTTGGAAAAGAATTGAGATAGCTTTGTACTTAGACTCTCTCTGTCTTAAAACAAAATAAACACTGATATAGTAGTTGTAGCTGAAGACTGGAAGTTTATTTTTATTCCTTTGCGTGATCCTTTGTGTGACTTGACTTGCTGTTCTCAACTCTTAGGCATAACAAATGTGTACCACATATAGAGAGTCGGTTTCTTATAGGCCACTGATCCAAATAGAAGTGATTTAATGACTTGTATGGAAAATGAAAGTTTATGATTAATGTTCAAAATAATAACCTAGTGAGGCAGATATGCCACAGGATGCTCCTGGCTTTTGGAAGAGTGTCTACTTTGTTTCTTCCCATAGTAGTGATAACTCTATTTTTAACCATGCAGACTCTTGATTCTCTGAAAATCTCGGGGTATGGTTGTATCCAGAGTTAGAAATTGTGCAAACCTAAATGGCACGTTCTAGGATCTAGCTTGTGGCCTCATCTCAGTAAAATTCATCAAGGGCCTTTGTCAGCGTAGCTGCACCAGCCAATATTATTATTAGAGATACAGCTCACTTTAAGTACTTTTAATAAGAGCACAAATCATTTTCTTTTACAGTGCTTTATAATGGTCAACATTATTTAAACACACCTGCTGTGGATCCCTTTGTAAAATGAAATGCTTTTGTCATAGGAATAATTCCCTGAAGATTTTGTTTTATGCTTCTATTGTTATTTATTTCAAAGCTGAGAACATATTAGGAAATAATGTGATCAGCCAAGGTCTTTATTTTCCGTTAGGTGAGGCCAGGAATGGCCTTGTTCAAACTAGAATTGTGGATTTGGATGCTTTCTCCACGGCCCTGTATATCTTTCTGTATGTAGAAAAATACGAATGGATTGGCTGAGTTGGGCTTTGCCCGGTCGATTTCATTTTCACTCGTGCTGTTGGGGTGTGGACAGCAGAGGCGCTACGGCCAGAACTCGCCACTTACAGCTGCTTATGGACAGCAGCGTGGAGCCCAGTGTGGCTGGTTAAGAGTGGAGAGGCCAAGGCCAGCGACTCCCAGCTGAGTCTGTAAATCGCCCAGATCTCGGTGACTTTTATTTTATGATTTTGTTTTCTTAATTTTAATTGTTATTAGTACATGTTTGTAGTACATATAATTACATTCATTGTGGGGAGTTGATTCATGTATATGGTGGTTTTTAGCTTAACCTCTGGGTGGGAACTGTACTGTAGATTCTACAGTACTTGATTGGCAGAATAAGATACATGTCGTTTAAAAGAAAGCTGGATGGTTTCTCAGAAAGAAAATTGCACAGGGCATGCCATTGTATTATTTTGTTAACTTGATGATAGACTATCAAATATTAATTAATAATATAGCATTATCATCTAATTAGTTTTTTGATTTAATGCTTATTCAGTCTCTATAAGCCATTCTTGGGAATTATATACTAAATGTTCCTTCCAACTTCACTTTTACAAAAAGACGTTCGACTCTGATATCATATACGTGGAATTAAAATTCTGCCTGAATCCCTGTTTGGAAAGAACAATTTTTGTGTTATTGTTGTCAAAGGAAACTTTAATGTACTTTCTTCTATGTGGGCTTTGAAGAGAGTGATACAAAGAGTATTGATTGGGAATCAGAACACACAAGTTTTAGTCACAACTTACCTCATGCTGGGGCAGCCTGCTAATTTATCTCTGCTTATTTTTTCACTTACATGGTGAAGCAAATGGCCATTGTAATCTAAGGTTGTTTTTCCCTCCCATCCCCTGATTCCCGTGGGTCCTGGATATTTGAAGCTTACTAATTATTATTTCGTGAAACTTTGAAGCAGGTTAAACGTCATGTTGTGGCTGACAGAAATAAACCCTCTCCGAATGAAGAGATTTTTTTTCATAGAAACCTCGGAGTCAATGGTTTTGTTGTTAGTATTTTAAAATGTGTTTTGAGTCAAAAGAATCATTTGGGCTATTATCGTAGGTACTCCAAAAAGCAACAGTATTTTAGAGTAACCAGCCATAAAGATCCTTCAAAGAAAACAGTTGCTTCCTTTCATCTAACCTCTTTTTGATGAAACCCAAAGTAGGCTGGACACTTTCCTGACACCTGACTGGGCAAGGAGTGAGTGGTTCATTTCCAACAAGGTGACTCAGAATGCCAAGCTATAAGAGAAGTGTCATCCTTCAGAGTGCTGACACCAGTCCAGCCTGTGGCATCCAGCTCCAGACAATCTGCTGTCCCCAAACCTTGAAGAAACAGTGCTAAGTTGTGCCAGAGGGAATGTCTGGCCAGTGAGCACTTTATGGTCTACCTCCTATCGCTGAGGGAACAGTAAGGGAGACAGGAAAGGAAGAAGACAGAAGGGGAGAAGAATAAGTGAATGGCTGCTCACAGGGCAAGGGCGGGAGGGAATTATCAGGCCAAGTTCATTACTGAAGGGTGTTCCTATAATACAAAAAGAGACCATTATTCTCAGATATATTTCAAAAGTGTTTGGCACAATTTGCAAAGAGATGTGATTTTTCTCATGCAATCAGTAATCTCTGTAAATGAACCTCAGTACTGGGATTGTTAAGTGATGGTGAGATTTGGATTAGAACAGTGGATACCTGCTTTGCCAGAGGCTGGTTTAAGAGGTAATAGTTGGGTTCATAAAGGAACAGGTTGCCTCCTACAGTTTTTGGCTGGCTTAAAAAAATGGATTATAGCAGATGACTTGTTGGAAATCAACCTAAAATGAAAGTGGTGGTATTCTTTGCAGAACTTTAGTACAACTTTTTCATATAGCAAAATAAAAAGTTTGCATTTGCAGGGTATAATAGTATAGATATTTGTAATAGGTTGATTTGTGGGTAAAAGGGTATAACTTTACTTTTAGTGAACAGTGCCTTAATGTAGCGGGGGAAGTTTGAAGATAAGACAAATGATTTAATGGCATCACACAGTAGGAAATTAACATCCAGAGTTCACTTAGCACTTTTCCTTGAGGCTCTCTGATCTCCATGGGCAAGGCTGGATCATTTTCCCCTAGACTGACAGTTCTAAGGCCTTCCAGAAGTGGTTGTTCTTCTGTGATGGGGAAGTGCAGGTGACAGAAAAAGATAAATGAGTTTCAGGTCAATTTTTTCCATCAGCACACCAGTCTCATGGCTATGTCAGACACCTTCCTCAAGTATTTACTCACCTATTAAACCTTGCTGACCAGTCCTAGAATCTAAGTCCATGTTGTACCTTGAGAATTTAAATGCTTATTAAATACAATTAAATTTCTTTTTCCATCACCAAGCATAACCAGATTTTCTAACACTGCTATTAATTTCTTATAAAGGCACAACTCTCAAAATTTTATTTTTTTCCATCCTATCATCTTCTGACCATTTCTTAAAATCTTTTGAGTCAGGATACTGGGGTTCCAGATTTTATTTGATAGTAATAGTTCTGTTATCTAATGTTTTTAGGAATTATTTTTCTTTTTTTTAAGCTTAAAAAAGATAGTTTCTTATACTGCAACTGTCATTCTATATTGGAGATGTCCAGAGAAGTTTAATTGCTAAAATTTTATTCTTTGGTTTCTTTCTCCCCATTGTTCAAACTGATTATCTATATAAATCTCTCAGTTTCTCTTGATTGCCTACGGAACATGTAGTGGTTAATTTTGATAGCTTGACTGGATTAAGAAACACCTTGGAAATTAGTAAAGCACACTTCTGGATATGTCTGGAAGGGTGTTTCCAGAAAAGACTGGCATGTGGGACAGCAAACTAATGAGAGGCACTCACGTTGAATGTGGCAGCACCATCCAATGGACTGGGGGGACAAGCAGAACAAAAATGGAAGAAGTTGGTTAGCATAGGCTCTTTCCCTCCCTCAATTTCTTGGCTGCTGAAGTGAGCAGCTTTCCTTACCATGTCCTACCACCATGGTTTCTGCCTCACTACCGGCCTAAAGCAATGGAGCAGCTGTCCATGGACTGACACCTCTGAAGCCATGCACTTAAATCAACAAAATGACCAACACAGCATGTTTTCTAGAAGTGGGTCTGAGCTACAAAGGATAAATATTTTAATCTTCTTGATAGATACAAGTTGCCAAATAGTTTCCTGGAAAGACTATACCCATTTGCAAATTCTTATCAGACTGCAGATTATCACTGAAGAAATTTTTCTTCGAGAGTTGAAAAAAATATTATTGTTGTAATATGAATGTGTTTTTATTTTACTCATGATTGAACTTACTTAAAATAGTCACTTGTATTTCACTTTCTCTGAATTCATTTGTATTTTTCTATTCAGATGAGATGAGTGCTTATCTTCTAAATTTTTTTTAATTTGTGAAAAAATAAAACAATTTCACAATCAAATGATAAGAGAGTAACAGTAGTTATTACGCCTCGTATCATTATCTTCAAAGTCATTATTCAGAGTAAAAGATATACACCAAAAATATTCTTATGAGAAAGAAACAGATAAAAACAAAAAATCTTTCTTTTCAAAAGAGGATTTATCTTTACAGTATTTATTTTTTTAAGGAAAGTAATGGCCTTTTCAGCCTTCTCCTTCCTCCTCCTTTACTTCCTCATCACAGAATGTTTGTGTTTTTGTCTGTTTCTCTGTTCACATATTTACATTCTTTTATTTCTTCCTGCCTCCTGCCTTTCCCCACAAACTAGTCCTTATCATTAGGAAGGGAGCTTTCAGAGTCTGCCTAGTGGGAGGGATATATTCAAGAGGAGGAAGAGGATGCTACGCTGACTTTTATTATGCAAAGCACAGCAGAAGCTGATGGTGGTGCATGCCTGTAATACCAGCACTCTGAAAGGCCGAGGCAGGAGGATCATACATTTGATACCGGCCTGGACAAATTAGTGACTCAGTGGGACCCTCTCTCAAAAATAAAACACAAAAAAATGGACTGGGGTTGTACCACAGTGCAAAGGCATGAGGTTCAAAGAGAGAGCAAGAACTGGGTGGAAGACTGAGTCATCAAGCTGGGGCGTGTATCTCAGCGGTACACAAGGGCCTGAGTTTCGTCACCGTAGGAAAATAAAGATTTTTACAAAGGAAATTCAGCATTAGAACCTAATCTCGTTTATATCGTCTTCCCAAACTTTTGGGTAAAAATAATTTAGTAGGCTTATCTGGAGGAAAATAGAAGTCAAAACCACAATGAGCTCCCACTTCATACCCATTAGGATGGTTGCTGTCAAAGTGAACAAACAGCCAACCAAATAGAAAATAAGAAGTTGGCAAAGATAAAGACAAATCGGATTCCTCGTACACTGTGGGTGGTATATAGCTGCTATGGAAAACAGTGTGGATGACCCTCAAAAAATGAAAAGTAGAATTGCCGTATAATACAGTATGGCAATTCCATCTCTGGTTATAGACGTTAAAGAACTGAAATCAGGAACCCGAAGAGATATTTGTATCCCCAAGTTTTTAGTGACAGTGTTCTCAATAGTCAATCAGGTTCACTGGCCAAAAAAGGTGCTTACTAGAAAAAAACTATCTTCATTTGCTAGACTTGCCATTTTTCTTGTTGGAACAAATACTCCAGTCCTCTTAATCTCAGTTTTCTCAAGCACTACTTTTAAAAAATGCATAATTCTGTTCAGATCTAGGAAAGACTCTCTTTCTAGAGTCATCTGGCAAAGGTGGCTGTGAAGAAGAGGCTAGGACAGAAGGTTCATGATCCAGAGAGCACTTAGGCAACCTGGAAAACACATGAACCAAACAACTTACCTCGAGTCTAGTTTAGTAATTGTAAAGGTGATGTACAGAAAGGAGAAGCAAGTGTCTTTGAGAGTGCATTATAAAAGCAGCAGCAAGATATGTCATGTACAGGTACAAATCCCCTATGATGAATGTTATCACTATGTACATCTAAAATGTACCATTATAATAAAAAAATTTAAAAAAGAGTGCATTGTATGGTTTCAGGGGATTTCCTAGGATTAAAGTGAGTACACAATCCATTTAAAGCAAACCATGGCAATAGGATCAAATTCTCTCAAGCCAAGTGGCCTGTGCCACAGATAGGTCCTGTGGAAGCTTTTGATAGATTAAGGTCAGATTTGACCTTCTGCCCTCCTTTCCATTTAATTTTACATACATTTTGTAAGCAAATGATTTAAACATTTGAATACTTGAGGATAAATCATTTCAAAAGCTGCATATTATAAAGGCAGTCATATTGGAAGCATTGGTAGGCACATATTATAGAACAGTAGTTTTTGAAGTTTATCCTAATGTGTAGTCATTGTATAAAACTCTACTTTCCACAACTCATCTGTGAAAATGTTTTGGGCAGTTTTTTTGTTTTTTGAAAGAATTTTCTTTTCCTTCATAACTCTCCTTTGTAATTAACTTCTCTTGGCCAGTTGCTGTGTCCTAGTCCTACTTTTTGCTTTCATGACCCCAGAGTTGCCCACTGGTTTTTGTTTGTTATCTGTTTTGTTTTTTGTCAAAGGTGGGCTTGAAGATACACAAATGGTTTTTATTTGCAGGAGGGATACAGTCCTGTACAAGGTAATATCTTTCACTGGGTGATCTAGTCTACATAAGTGTCACATCTTATTTTTAAGATTTTTCAGGTTATTAAGGTACTGTTGCTGTCCAGAAGCTGTGATTGAGAATGTTTTCTTCCATCCCTCCCTCTTTGTCCCTCTATCTCTTTCTCTTCTCCCTGTGTTCCAGTCATCATGGTGCAAAGCCCTTAAAGTCCCTGGAAGTCTGCACAGAAGAGGACTGGCAAGGAGTTTAGTAGGAAGGAGCTACAGAAAGCAATCTAAAATCTTGTCTAGGGACATAGTTTGGCCAGTATCAGAGTTAAAGCTGCCAGCTAGTCTAAATGGCTCTGTAGATCTTGTTTTAATAGATCACCATTTCAAAGCAGAATAAAGTGACTTGGTCATTTAAGCAGAGTGGCAGTTTGGATACAATAGCTGGAGTGAAGGAAAATGAGAAAGAAGCAATCAGTCATTCAGCCATTATGGAAATTAGAATATAAGGGCTTTGTGTGTCAGAGGGTGTGTGGATATCTTTGAGTGCTTGGGTCGGGTGATGGTGCCAGTGCATTTAAATTACATTAATGTTTTGTACGTACATTGTAATTAATTAGAAATGTATATTCCTGAATAGAATTAAGAAGAATATGGATGGGGTATCAGGAAGATTATAGAATTTGGGTTTAAATCCAAACACCGCCCCTTAATGGCTTTCTGAAATTTGGTGCCCTCACTTGGAAAATGGGGACTATGCCTGCACTGTAGTATTGGGGGACTCCATGGGAAACTGTTTAAAGGGGACTCAGTAAAAACTGGTTCTTAAAAGTACACATTATGTAGGACATAATTGATACCGTAGTGTGGTATTTAACACCTACTTGAGAAAGAATGTTCTGTAGGGTGATTTAGTATGTAGTGGGGGGGCACTGTGGGTCATGGGTGCAGCTTGTGGAGGCCATAGGACCTGTTTATGTATTTGATCCTGGAACTGGAAGATTTAGTTGTTCCACAGAAGAGTAAATATTTAGAGTGTTAGACAGACTTGAAACGTTGTGGTCTCTTCAGCACTGTGCCTATTTAGGGAGCAGAATGTGTTGAAGCATTTTTTTCTCAGCTATTTGGTTTCAGAAAACTGTTTCTAATAGAGAGGGTTTTCTTTGGGCACTTACAGGGTATTGAATCCATGCTAGCCAAGTGCCCTGCTACTGAACTCTATCCATAGTTCTTTTCAAAGTTTGTTTTGAGGCAGAGTCGCATTAGGTAACCTAGACTGACCTCAAATATGTGATCCTCTTGCCTTGACCTCCAGAGTAGCTGGGATAGAGGTGTGCACCACTGTGCCTGGCAATAGTGAAGTTTTAAACAAGTGTCGGGCAGCTGTGTGCTGCTTTGGGCCTGATATATCTGGATTCTGCATCCTTGGTGGGGAGAGTCCTTGGGAGAGTAGTCTTGCACTAGTTTCCTAAGAAAGCTGCCTTTCCATGAAAGGAGCCGTATGCAGATATCCCAATCTATCTCCCACCCCTAGTCTTACCTTAAAGTTCATTTTTTATTGCACGTAGTCTTAGTGGAAAATGGATTGGTTATTCAATCACTGGTAATGGCAGGCATCAAGTCTGACATTTGTATTGATTGAAGACCTGGGCTGTGATATGACCCAGTCACATATTAGCTTAGGTTTAGGGGCACGTTAACCTCTCCCAGCTTAGTTTCCACTTGAAACTCAGTTGTGCTGAGGATTAACTAAGATAACACGTGCCTCATGTAGAGAGCAATGCATGACACATTGGAACAGTGATTCTAGCGCTTCAGGCCTATTTAAATCAACACGCATGTCTGTACACAGTTACTTTCCGAGTGTTTGTTGGAAGTCTGATTTCCAGAAGGGAGGTGTTACTGGCCTCAGCTTTATGTGGTGACATGCACGATGCACCCCGTTACTGTGTGATAGCTCCCCTTTTCACTGGTAGGATTTTTGGTGCAGTCATTTGAATTTTACTTTCCCTATTTTCTGTCTTCTTTTTCTTCTAAGGAGAATTCTGATTCCTTGGTGCTGACTGACAGAAAACCACTCTACTGCCTTACAGAAAAACTGGGCTTTGTCTGTCTCCTAGTTATGTACTGCATTTTGCTGAGACTGTACATTAATATTTAGGTAGCACAAAAATATTCTTTCTAGTAAAAGCGTCCTAGAAATAGTAAAGCCTTGAGACTGACATTTATTGATTTCTTTCAGAGTTTTAAATCTAGTGGATTATCTTAATTTGATCCTTGAGAAAAAAGAAATTCCATTTCGTGGCATGGAGATGATCATAGTTAGAAGGATGGAAACACCAAAATTGGCTGAAAAGAATACATTTATATATTTTTTTCTTTAAGAGAAACAAACCTGCACCTCCAAGCTTGTACTTCCATTGGTGCGAATGTGGCTCACCTCACCTGACCAAATTAATTCAAAAGGATTTGTACCTGCTCTCACCTATAGGCATTTTCCTAACTCTGCATAATTTAAATATAATTTATAAATATCTGGCTACGTAAATAATTTTAAAAATCTTCCATTTTAAAGACATAAATAAAGGGTATTTTAGGGTAATTAAATATGACATTTGTGGCGAATCATCTTTTAAAAGAGGAAGTAAGGTAAAGATGAAACCACAGAGCTCTAGACTAGAATGACAAATTGCTACCGTAAGAATGGCATGTCTTTTAATTCAGTCATAATTTAGTAGAATCATAGACTTTTTATTGGAAAGGAAATTAAAATGTGTTCATTCAAAAAATGGGGTCTGCCATGAACCAGACAACAGAAGGGAATGGAGGACGGGCCTGGGAGTGTGCAGAGAGGGGATGTGCTGTTTGTAGAAGATTAGAGCAAGATAACTGACTCAAAGTTGGTCTGATTTTTATAAGCACCATGTAAAACCAGTTCTAAACGTAACAGTGATAGAAGAGATAAAATCCTCCTCCCCCCAGGGACACTGCTCCTACCGTTGACCTCCCCACCCCAGACTCTGTGTAGGCACAGATGATCGGAAGGCCCCACTCTGAGAAATACTGGTAGCAACGAAACCAAAGCAAACCTTCCACCTCCCATCTTACATGCATATCTAAATATCAAGGCCCGGAGCCATGAAGTTGCCTCCCTGTGCCTCGCCCTCAGAGCCTGGCGGAGCCTGGCTGCTGTGGAGCTACAGGCAGTGGTACTGCAGAGTAGCTGCCAGGCCAGGGAGAGCTAGAACGGTTGTCACCCCATCTGACTGCTCGCCTTACGGAACCCAGGCTCACCAGCCAGGGGCGTTTCCGCAATAGAACAGCCCTGCTGCCTCCTCCTAGGGAGACTTAGGGTGGTGGTGGAAGTTGAGGTGTGACCGGCCCCATTGTCCAGGTGCCACATTTCATAGCTTCTTTTTTTTTTTTTTTTTTTTAAAGAAGACAACCAGAGGGCTGCAGCTCGGGAGAGCGGAACTCCTCTGTGATAAGCCCAGGACGAGTTCTTGGTGTGCTACTTCCTGCCTGGCATGTAGAGCTTGTGCCACCGAGAACACAGGTTTTTGTTTTCCTCCACCCGGTATGCTGCTGCTTCTGTGTTAAGCGCCCGTGCTAACTTGCTGCTTGTGACACTGTGAAGGGACTGGGGAGAGAACAAAAATAGATAATGCAGGTGGTGGTGGTAAGCCAGATGTTATTTCTAAGAAGGGCGCAGCCAGTCAAGTGGTTTGCTGCCTGTGTGTCATACGCGCATGGTTTTGTTGGGTTTTACAGTGTGTGAAGCTTACTTTGGCTCGAGTTGGGGAATTGTGGGTTATTTGAAAGAACAAGGCTCCTGAAGTGAACATGCCAGGGAACTAATGGTATCTTAGAGCGCGGCGAGGAAGTGCTGGGAAATCCTGTCTGCTCCAAGGCTGCCTTCCTCAGAGGCAGGCTTTAGCTGCGGGTCTCAAGCACGAGTGGGGCTTGCCGAGGCAGCAGCCGTCCACACCCACCCCACTGTCCACACTTGGGGTGGTGTCAGGATGTGGGAGAGTGAGTGGAAGGCAGCTAGTCACCACCACGACCGTAGCTTACCACACCTTTCAACAGCTGGTTCCTGCATCCCGTCTCCCCCTGTTGCTCAGGACCTACTTGTTCTTCCCATCTAAAGTGTCTGGGGGAAATGAACTCCCTGAATTGGGGAGGGATCTCCAGTCCTGGGAGCACCACAGTTGCTGGGCAGTAGTGAGTCTGGGGCAAATCCATTTAGAAGGATCATTCCTAAGAGGCTTCAGCTCAAATTTTGCTAACTTCAATTTAAATTTTTAAACACTTAGCAAAGATGAAATAAATAACATGAAACTAGTATGCTTACTGTTTCCAAAGAGAGCTTCATGGTTTTAGATTATTTTTTTCTGATTAAAAAAAAGGAAATACAGGGGCTGGGGATTTAGCTCAGTGATTAGAGTGCTTGCCTTGCAAGCACAAGGCCCTGAGTTCGATCCCCAGCACTACAAAAAAAAAAAAAAAAAAAAAAAAAAAAAAAAAAAAAAAAAGGAAATACATATGAGTTATTGTGTTCCACAATTTTGAAATGACGGTTTCTTGTTTAGCAAGCAGTTTTCCCCTTTTTCAGAATTGAAAATGAGACAAAGGCATCACATTAAAAGCAGAACCAAAATGACCTTTCTCTCCATCAACCCCCCTTCCATTTTTCAACCATGTCTAATCCTTTTTTCTGGGGTCAAATCTAAGGAACTTTAGTCCTTTAAGATGCCTACAACTTTTCTATATTGGATGCATTTAGCTGCTAGGAACTTCTTACTGCCTTATTTTAAAAGCCCATCTAAGGATCAAAAACACTGCTCTGAATGGGAACTACTAAAGTGAATATTGTATGAAGGTATTTTAGATGTTGACAACAGGTTATATTTATCTTTGCAAGTGGAACTAAACAGTCTTTGGTCCAAAGCCCCAGTGTTCAGATTTGTAGGGAGGCAGCTTGGAGAAAGGGGTGAATGGGGGGAAAGGAAAAGTATGGGGGAGGGGAGAAAAAAGACAGAGAGAGACCATGAGAGCACAGACATTGATTGACTGACTCTGCTGTGTGTGTGACAAAAGAGGGCACAAAACCCTGATTTTGGTTTAAAATTCCATCTTGCTGGAACCCTGTTTCAGTTACTACTAGAGCCTAGTGGATATTAGGTATGAGCCTCAGCACTCACAGGTGTAATCACCTCTTGCATAACAAATGTTCACACAGCCTTTATTCTGTATGAATAGAATACATACAGAAACATGCTGAAAAGTATACCTGAATGGATACATCATTGAATTGTCACAACAAAGGGAATATACCATATCTTCACTACTTAGAATCCAGGTGAAGAAAGAGAACATAGCAAGATTCCTGCTGATCTTCCTCCTTACTAGTATTTACCTATCTTTATAAATTAAGGAAGAATTATTTGCAGGATGAAGATGCAGGCCTGATCCTTACAACAAAATTCGTTATTTCACTTATGGCCATTGATTCCCACAGAGGAGGATGAAAGTGCTGGTGCTGACCACTACCAACCCTGCTTGTTCTCTTCTCTGTGTTAAGTTCATCCACATGCTTGTGTGTGCATACACATACATGTATGTGCTTGTGTAAAACACTTGGTTAATATTTGATTATCATATTTAATAAATTAATTACTTAGAAGTGAATGGGAAGAGGATGTGAGAATGTGAGCAAGTGAGAAATCAGTCAGAATACTGGTTTCACACCATATTTATTTTATCAATAATATTTTATAAGGCAGGAATTAGTAAAGGGACAAAAATTACTGTGTTTTACATCTGTGTTTTAAAAAACAAGTGAAGGATGTTAAGCAGGGGATAGGTATATAAGTTTGTTGACATGTTTTTGAATTCTGTTTCTTGAGTGTAGATGGTATTATACTATTCCTAATTTGGAATAAGGAAATCAAAGCTGCCATTTACTTTGAGTTGTGAAAAGCCAAGTATTTTGAACATTATTGGCATTAAAATACTATGTTTTGTTTTTTAAATAATATCCTTCAGATTTACAGGGTTTTGCATTTTTAAAATTGTATTTCTTGGGCTGGGGATTTAGCTCCGTGGTTAGAGTGCTTGCTTCACAGACACAAGGCCCTGAGTTAGATCCCCAGCACCAAAAACAAAAACAAAAACAAAAACAAAAACAAAAAAACCTTCTTTTAAAAACATGTATCTTTCTAATTTTTTCTTAAAAGTTTTCTATTCTGTCTTTTGATTTATCTTCAATTCCATTTGTTCTCGTCTTCAGGAATATCAATTATACATGTATTAGATTTCTTTTGCCTTCCATGTCTAGCATCTTTTCTATAATCATTTCAATATTACTGTTTTTAATGTGTTTTTATTAATTTTCCTGTTGCCTACCCATCATTTTTTGTGAATGGTTTTCTATTTCTCTGAATGTTTCTGTAATCTTCTTGAATCTTTTCCTTCTGCAGTGCTATCATTGTTTGCATTTTTTTGTAGTTTTGTAATTACTTTCTGAATTCTAGTGTCTTATCTTTGACCTTTTTCTTTTGTTATTTGTTTTTGAGGA
This sequence comes from Hystrix cristata, assembly GCA_004026905.1. NCBI lineage: Eukaryota > Metazoa > Chordata > Mammalia > Rodentia > Hystricidae > Hystrix > Hystrix cristata. Next base: position 68,680 of record PVJO010006885.1, on the reverse strand, counting down.
ACAATCACATGGCTTGCAGTTTCTTTAAAAGGTTTTGAAGTTTTCGTACATTTTTTATAGGTAATTCTTTTCCATTTGGTTTCTGTTTGACATTTTGTAATTTTATGTATAGGTCTTAACCCATGTATTTTAATCCCAAATTAATAGAAAATATTGGCTTTTATTTCTATGAAGAGGGTAACTTAAAATCAGCCTTGTTAAAACTTCGTATTGATTTTGGAGTCATAGCATAATAGACAGAATGGTGTTCTTTAAAAAAAAATATTTCCTTGATAAACTCTTCCTTATTCTATGTCTCCCTTTTCATATGTGTCTTCACAAGCAAAATAAAAGGTAGATAATAGGAAAGAGGGAGCTAGATCTTTCTCAGATGGGAAAGGGATCAAGAGATGGAGGGATGGGGAGGGACTGGAAGGAAAGAGGTTGAAAAAAGGAATTACTGTAAGATGTTTTATCCACACAAAGAAAGTAAACATTGTATACTGCAAAAATGTACCAAAAATTTTTTCAAATGGTATAACATAGCAACGTCAAGGTACAAATTTCCTAACAGTTTTTTAATAGCTGTGAGTGTTTCAATTTGTGTATTTTGAAATGTGTCAGTGTCTATCATGGTTAATTATGCTACAAAAATCAGTATTTGAAACATACTGAATATATAAAATTATAATGCCTCTTCTTCCCTTAAAAAATCATTTTAAAAATCACCTAATGATACATGTTTAGCCTTTCATTGGGAAACTCTGTTGTGCATATGCAAAAAAGGGAGCATAAAAACCTGACTTTGGCTTAAAATTCTATCTTAGTGGAATGCAGGTTCAGTTACATATAGAACTTTTCAACATGTTTACCTACATATATGTGTACACACAACTATAAAATTTGTTTTAAAAACAAAAAAAATTGTTTAAAACATGAATGCTACATGCAAGTCCTGTTTTAAAGCTTTTTTTCTCCCACTTAACATCATCAAGTCTTGAGCATTTCCAGTGCAGTGAGTGTAATGCCGCTTTATTCTTTTTTGTATGATAGCACTGAGTCCCATCATTTGGGTGTTTGGTAATTTACTTAATTATTTCTTGCAAACGCTGTCAGAACTGGTGTTATAATTTGTTCTTCTAAAGACTTATTTGTATTTCGGTGTGTTTCTCTAACACATAGAAGTGGAATTTCTGAGTCAGTGCAAAGTTAACATTTTAAATGCTTCCAGTGCCTTTCAAGAAAAATTGTACCGGTTTACTCTCCTCACCAACACCATAAGCGAAAACCCATTCCTCATATAATTTCTCCCCTTGCTGTAAATTTGGTGTAATTCTGAAAAACTGTTTTAATCTGTAAAGAAAACAGCTGTTTTAACATGATGGTTTACTCAGAAAACATCAGGCTGGGGCTCTGGCCAAGAAGGAAGTTGAATAGTATCTGTTTTGAAAAGACATTTTGCTGAGGTGGCACAAGCCTGTAATCCCAGCACTCTGGGAGGCTGAGGCAGGAGGATCTTGAGTTCCAGTCCAGCCTGCACAATTTAGTGACTTAGAGACAATTTATCTCAAAGTGAAAAATAAAAGAAGGGCTATGGACATAGCACAGTGCAGAGGTCTTAAATTCAACCTCCAGTACTACACACACACACACACACACACACACACACTCAAGTTTATAGTTTTGAACCTTGAGATACCTATTGCGACCATTTATTTAACAAACATATCTCATATATTTACATCCTTCCAACTCATTGCCTTAGCATTACTTAGCTAATAGGCATAACATGATCAATGATTTTTAGGACAGATGGGGCCATGAGCATATTAAATCATGCACAAGAAATCATGAATGAAGTATGTCTCGCCCTTATATGGCATTTCCTAAAAATTTATTATCAGATTAGTTACCTTGTTATAATAACCTATTCTCGTGGTAGAGACATTTCTATTCTACAGGTAGACAAGTAATGAGTAATTAAGGTTCAGCAATAGCCAAGATTTTAGAACTAAAGGGAGGGCTCTGACTCTAAAAGTAGGTATTTTTTTCAGTACAGCTGACTGCCCATTCCTCACTCCTAGTCATATTATCTCATCATATTTTTCCACTCAGGGAAAAGTTATGTTCTTATACCTATCGAATGGGATGTATTAAATTTTTAGACCTTACAAAAACATTCAGCCACATAGAAAATCTAAAAAATATTTTTCATGAATACTTGTATTCATACCACGTGAATTTAAGGGTGCAATAACATTTTATCATGTTTTCTTTTTCCTGTCCCATGCAAAGCAAATTGTAGCTTTCATGACCCGTCACCCCCGAGTACTTGAACGTGCTCTGTCTTCTAAGAATAAAAACATTATGGGGTGGCTTAATGAAAATCACTTTTTGAAAATAAATTTTGTATGGTGGAATTTTTCTTCTTTTTTAAAATTTTGTTTTGTGGGGTTTTTGTTTTTCTGAGATAGCCACCCAGGCCGGTCTTGAACTCACTATGTAGCTTACTCTGGCTTCGAATTAGCAATCCTCATGCCTCAGGATCTCAAATTCTGAGATTACCGGTATCTACCACCATGCCTGGCTTTTTTTCTTCCTTTCGAAGTGGGTATTCTTCAAAGATAGAAATCTTACTTATCAATTATGGACTTGGTGAAATTATAAGATAAAGTAAGACCATAATTTAGACTTGATGACTAAATTTTATAGATATATTAAAAACAAGGCTAGAAGTGATACTTCAGTGAAAAATGAATGACTATATGGAATGTTTTGCTTGGTATTTCATAGAAGGTATGTCCAATGGTAGTTGTAGTAAAGTAGTTGTTTATTATACTGTTTCTTAGCTTTAGGAAATCAACATAAAGCACACTGGATCATAAATCAGACTGCTGGGTGCATGTACATTAGACAGACATTTCTCAAGATTACCGGCTCCCATTTCTGGTGTGGTTGTCTTTATGCTTCCACGGGTCATGCTTGGTCTTGCAGCATTGCGGCCTCAAAGCTCTAAATCAGACTTTTATTATTGTAGAGTAGAATCACTCTGTGAGTTACAAGTCTGGGCTCACTGTTCCTGTTAGCTAAGTAAGCAGAAAGCAATTGGAAAGGATTTAAATATACAAGATACAGTTTGTTAAATAAATGGTCACAGTGGGAGTTGCGGGGTTCAAATTACAAACTAAAACATTAATATTATTGTTGTTATTGTTGTTCCTATTTCTCAGTTGTGGAATGAATGTAGTAAAAGAGGTTAGCAAATCTGTCCGACCAGTTCTTGGGCAGAAGAGGGAATGACAGCTTCCAGCCTCCGCATTCATTGTGCTCCTCCCTGGGGCCCTAGTTAGTTGTTACAGCTGGTCGTGTGTAGTTCTTGGGAAGGTAGCTGATAAAGAAAGAAACGATATATGCACATTGGGAAAGTGTTCAACATTACAATAAGGTGGGTACAAAGTTAAAAATAAAACACCCTCCTTCGAGGCGACCATTTCCAATTCCTTTCTGATTTTTTTGTGTGCATGTCCAGCTGTGTATCTCTTAGCTTGGGTCACCATAACAAAATGCCACGGACTGGGTGGCTTTTATTTTTCACAGGTTGGGAAGCTGGTAAATACAAATCCAGGCATTGGCACTGGCTGCTACGACCCTTTCTTGGTTTAGGATGGCCATCTTCTTGCTGTCCACTAATGTGGCAGACTGTGGTTGGGAGATCATCTCTCCCCTGTCTTTCTTACCAAGGGCGATAGTCCTATTCATGATGACTCCACCTTCAGCCCTGGTTTAACTCAAAGTCCCACCTCCTAAAACCATCACATTGAGGATTCAGCATTCAACATAGGAATTTGGGGGGCTACAAACATCCAGTCCACAGCAATATGTACCTTGGTACATTTTATTTAACACAAACTGTATATGTTCTTCCGCACTTTGGTTTTCACATGCTGTATCTTGAATATGTTTTAAAGAAAATACACAGAAGTCAATACTTTTTCTTGTAAATGATAATGTAGAATTTTGGCATATTACATATATTATGTAGCCTATTTGATATCCCCCCCCCATTTCCTGTGCTGGGGATTGAACCCTGGGCCTCATATGTACTAGGCAAATGCTCAGACACTGAGCTACATACCCAGCCCCCAATATATGGAGCATGTCACAATTTATTTACCCACCCTCCTACCAGTGGATCTTTAGGTCATTTCCAGTGGTATGCTATTAAGAGCAGTGTTACATTGGCTATTTTTTTTAACTTGTATCTGTAGGTGAACTACTGTAGGATAAATTCCTGTTGTAAAATTGCTGAGTCAATTGGAATTTTGCTACGTATTGCCAAATTGTCATCTTAGTGAACTGTACCTGTGTATTTTCCGGCTAGCTCAAGGGAAGTTTCTGACAGTGCAACTGAACTTTCAAACGTTTGCCAACTGACTGACAAACGCTGTCATTTAAATTTGCCTTTATATTCAAGTGAAGTTTAGCACACGTTTGTGTGGGCTTTTTTATGTTTGTGTATTTTAAAGCCACCTGTATTTCATTTTCTGTGAATTATCTGGTTTTTTTTGTTGCCTTTTTGAGGTGTGTTGTTTATTGAAGGCAAAAATAGAGAAATTTGATATTTTTCATGCATACAATATTTGCCTGTTTCTAATTTATCTTTTGACTTTAATTAGATGTATTTTTTCCCGGGCTGAAGATTTTATTCTCTATGTGACTGATCATACTGCTCTCAGAGTGCTTTCGTCAAGCGCCTGCCTTCACTCCTGAGGCTGAGCGCTGGCCCCGAGTTGAAGATCCTGCTGAGTTTGCAGACTGTCACGTAATCGCTTGTTTCGGTTTCTGTGCTCATTGTCCCCAGAGCCGGGTTGTCTGAGTCAGCCCTCCTGGGAGTAAACCTCCCGTCCTCTGCTGGGGCCCGGTGAGCAGTCACCTGGCTTCACGGACCGGCCTGGCCGTTTCCTGTTCCTTCCGCAGACCTGGGGCCGGTTCTCCAGTTCCGGCCGGACCCTGACCTCAGGGCCTGGAGAGGCGGCGGGTGCCTGTTGCTCCCGAAAGTCCCGGCATTGTCTATATGAAAGCCTCCTGCTCAGTCCTCAGCGTGCGCCGCTAGCCAGCAGCCTCTGTCTGCATCCCCAGGGAGCTAGTTAGAAACGCATCACTGCAGACTCCACCCTGGACCCGCTGGATTCAGAAGCTTCCGTCCCTGGACGCGGCCAGGTGACCCTTCTTACACGGGAGTGGCCGTCTGGGTTGTCCCGGGCTGTGGGATGGTGCAGGCTTCGGCCCTTTACTTGGCTTCATCGCTTGTCACTCACCTTCCTGCTTTCCATCTTCTGAAATCCGGGCTAATGCTGCTTATCAGTTACCATCTTGTCCTTCGGAGTTCTTCCTTGTTTGTTCTTTATAGTGATTTTCTTGGGATTTCAGGAGTGAAAACATTTGCTTTATTTGCTGTGTTTAGTAAAAATTCTCTCTTTTTTTATGGTTATATATTTTTAAGTCTTTGTTCTATCTTCAGTTAACTTTGGTGTGGGAAAAGAGAACTTCATTAATATTGGTTACAAAACTGGCAACTCCACATTTAGTTTTCTGCCCGGGCTTAGGGGTTGTCCTACCAAGATTTACTAAACAATCTATATTTCCTTCTTCGGTTTTAAAATTCTACCTCTATCATATCCTAAATTTCCATTGTATTTTGACTGTTGTAATTACTTTATATTATCTCTTATGTGATAGTGATAACTACTGTTAATTTTTAAAAACTGAATGAAGATAGTTTTCCTATTTCTCTTTTATTTTAATCTTCATTTTTATTCATTACATTTTGTGTTCTTCTTCAAAATGATAGGTCATTAACATGTTTTTATTTCTTGCTAGAGCTTTAGAAATACTAAGCCGATACGCTTGTGTGTGTGTGTTGTTTAATATTTTAAAATTATAGACTTCATTTTCTTTTTTCATGTAAGACAAATTTGAAACCATTTCTAGGGGAATCCACTCTTACCTCTCGGGAAGATCTGTTGTTAAATTCAGCGTAGTGTTTTTACTGCATGTGTATAGTGTAGAGTGCTGTGATTGCTGGCACCCAAACGGAGAGGTACATGCCCTCTCTGGGCCTTACTAGCAGGGCAGCGCGAAGTAGGGCTCTTGCATTTGAATCCTGCCATCACCACTTGGAGCTGCGATGCTGAGCAGGTTAAAGAAGCTCCCTGATGCGCTAAAGCAGAGACCATGCCACCTTTCGGATCCTGTGGCCTGGAAGTGATGCCGTCCAGCACCTACCTGAATCCCTGGCTGGAGCAAGTGCAAGGCAAATGGATTCTGCATCTCCGAACTTGCGAGAAGCTGGTATGGATGAGTCTTTGAGAATGCTTTTGTCAAGAGGGACAGTAAATTGTTCATCAGATGTCCTATTATAGTGGAAGCTTGGAGGGAATCTTCCACGACGGCCTTGCCCCGCACGTGCTAATGGAAGGGAGAAACGACAGTAGTAAATAATAGTAGATAATGTTTTAAGCCTTTAGTGGTATCTGGGATTTGGCAATTACTTTTGCAGAATACAGTAATAGAATTTCATAGCTAGCAGAGAACTTCGAAATTACAAAATCCTTTAATTTTACAGATGAGGAAAAAGGTCTAGAGGGCTAATGACACACCCAGGATCATACTGTGTTGTGACCTTAGTGGCAGAGTTAGGATCAGAAAAAGATAAATTTATTTACCTTTTATGATTATATTTACTTAGGGGTGTATCCGAAGCCACCACTGTGGTCGAGAACTGGTGTTTGTGCAGGATCAGGGACAGATGAACTTGGAGGAACAGAAACATTTCTGAGTTTTTGTTCTCTCTGAGTTTATTCAGGGCCAGATACTCTCCTCTGATGCATAAGCACCGACCCCTTCAACCGTGTGATGCTGGCTGTGGGCCACTAACTTTGGAGTGAGAACTGAAGCCTGGGGGAAGTCATGCTTGACAGAGTGGGCATGCATCCAAGTCAGAACAAAAGCTAAATGTCGGACCTCCAGATAAGCCAGAGTCTGTTGGAGACGTGAGTCAGGAATAGAAGTCTCGGGTAGAGTGGAGGCGTCAGAGAGACAGGCAGGGATAAGGACTGCACGCATGTGAGCAAAAGCCAGAGGTCAGAGGGCCAGTTTCACTCATGGTGTGTAGCAAAAAGCACACGGGAATGAAACATCACTGTGGCAGATCTGAGCGCCAGCTGGACTGGACTCCGGGAATGTACCTGCCCTGGGAATCATCGAGGCGCTTGCAGTTGGAAAGAGGGACAGTTCCAAGCTATGAGTAGCAAATTGACTTTTCAGAGGAGTGGCATTTTGTCTGTGAGGGTTTAGATTTCCTGGTCAAGTTGCACCAACTGTAGCTGATTGGGGTCTCTAAGTGTAAACATTGAAGAGAGGGAATAGTCTTTTCTGGATAATTCCTGACCCATCTCCACTAGCTCTTGGTCTGAAGCTGGCCTTTAGAATGTCGGAAAACTCAGCTCGGCCCGGTCACACATGCCTGTAATCTCAGTAACTTGGAAGGCTGAGGCAGGAGGATTGAAAGTTTGGGGCTAGCTTGGGCAATTTAGTGGGACCCTGTCTCAAAATAAAATGCTGAGATATACCTCAGTGTCAGTTCCCAGTATTGTGAAAAGGAGACAAAATAAAATGAAATGGAAAGAAAAGAAAAGAGAAAAAAGAAAATCTTTTCAACTGCCATAGCTTTGCCTCATAATTCTACAAATTAACTTTGGTCTTGGGGAATAATATTGAAGAAATGGCTAAGCTGAAAAACCAATTGTTTTCCCAAATACATGTTTACTTACTGAGCTAATAAGCCATTCATTCAATCATAAATACAAATATCTTTTAGGGTCTTGATGAATTTGAAATAGTACCAGCATGAAGATACTTGATTTAGAAGGAGTTTGGTTTAGAAATTACTTCCCTTTAGAAAGCAACAGCATAAGTTTAGGTGAAATTTTTTAGTAAGTGTGGAGGAATCTTTAAAAACGTTGCTCAGAATGTCCTCAAAAATTCTGTTGTGGACACTGCTGTTGTTATACATCCAAGGATTCATGTAATGAAAGTCAGTCTCCATTGTGAGATATTAAGAGGGTGGAAACGTTATCTGAATGTGGTGTTTAGAGACAGGGCCTTGGGAGGTGACTGGGATCAGGTGAGGCTGTCAGAGTGGAGTCTCTGTGATTGTGATTGAATGTTCGTGGCTTTGTGAGAAGAGGGAGAGAGACCAGAAGAGACATGCTTGTGTGCATCCATCTCTGCTATGGGGCATGCTGCACTGCCTTAGCACTTTGCCTGCTGAAAAGCCATCACGAGGTGTGGGCCCTCGACTCTGGACCAGAACCATGACCCAACACAAAACTTTTCTCTTCCTAAGTTCCTCAGCCTCAGCTATTTCATGATAGTAGCATAAAATGGACTGGTGAGAAGCCTCAGCAATCCCATAAACATGAATAATTTGGATTTGTAGATTTCATAGTTGGGGTGGAAGTGCTGCAGTACACTGTGGCATTCAGACTTGAATCATAATGTCACGGGGAAAAAGTCAAATGAGGTTTTAAGTTTAGACTTGGCGAATATTGAGTGATGGTGGTTGGTGGACCCTGATCTGAAATGAGAAGAGCTTTTGTTGGATTTATCTTGGGGTACCTGAAATAAGTGAATATTAATTTCTCATTTGCTCAGTGGATTAAATAACCAGTCATGGTGGATTAGATCAATGGACTTGGGAATAGTGAGACAAGGGCCACCTACAAAGCCAAGGGCGGGAGCCTGTGCAGTTGTCAAGGTCATTAGTTCGTACGAGTTTTGCCACTGCGCCAAGACAAGCCGAGAAAACTCCTCCATGTACCTCTCTCACAGTGCAGGAGTGTTGGCCTCCTAGGAAAGGCGCAGTACAAGTTGTGCCTTTAGCTTCACATTCGATGAGTCACACTCTGAGTGGTCTTCCTTCAGTTCTGCTGTAGTGCATAATTCATGCAGAAATATGATTTCAGCTCTGTCAACTTCAAAAGGTTGCAATCAGCCATGTGTCTGGAAGGATTTGCTTAGGGACAGTTGTGTTTCTCATTTATACAATGGGGGACTCAGACTGTCTTTGATTAATGTAGTGACGAGGAGTCGAAGGCAGCTTTTCAATTTCCAGCTTTACTTTCAAGCCTTTTGTTTTTCTTAAATTTCAAGAAGCTCTCCAAATTAAGGCTGTGTAAGTTTGATGTAATTATCGGGCTTATCTTTGTAAGAGCTAATTCCTCTCATCCCTCTGTGTCTCCCCTCTCTCTGTCTCGTGTCTCTGCCTGTCTCTTCTCTTTTGTGTTACTAGGGACTGGACCCGGAGCCTTTGCAGTGATCTACATATCTAGCTCTTTTTATTTCTTATTTTAAGACAGTGTCTCACTAAATCACTAAATTGCCCAGGTGGAGCTTGAACTCATGATCCTCTTGCCTACCAGCGTTCTGGCATTGTACACACCACTCCTAGTCATAAGAGCTAGACTAAAAATAAAGTGTTGGGTGATTGGAATAGCTACTAGTAAAATACCCATATTTTAAGAAGTTTTTTGTTTCTGATGGTTTACTCTTGTGAACTCTGTCATAGCCCACTAGATGATGGATTATGTGTGTTGCATAAACATTCAACACATGACGGTCTGGACAGTGTGAAAGGTGCGAAGGCAGAAATAAAGGATAACGGCAATAAGCTAAAAACCTGTCTGTTCACTGGATCTATCCTAACAACAGTGGTGGAGCTGCCGCAGTGGCGATGTGGTTCCCAGCGGCGATTATGGTTAGCAGTTACTGCAGTTGTACAATGTGCCCAGCACCATTCTTAGAGACTTATGTTGATTATCTCATTTAATCCTCTCATAAACTCTGTGAAGTAGGTACTAGTACTTTTACTTTTCTTTATAGACGTAGGTATTCGTCTTATAGAAATACAATAATTCATCCCAGATCACATAGCTTCTTTTATCTATTCACACGGATCACAGTGTTTCTTTTAAGAAGACCACGTAGAGTGCTGCACTTGGAGCGAAGATGGGAAGGAAGGTCTGTGTGCTTGCTGCTCTGGGACTGGATATCGGATGCCAATTTCTCAGAATTCAGCTTCCTCCTGTGGAAGACGGGAGGCTGAGGGAAGGACACCCTTTTTGAGAGTGAGCCTTTGATTTTTTTTTTCCCCCATGAGGAAGATGATTTGGTTTGGAGTTGGCACTGAGCGTGAGTCTTTCTCCTAATTTAGAGGAACATCTGAAGGTGTTACTTTTCCATGGGAGGCAGACAGGATCAGAGTTGAGATACTGCAGCTGCTATCCTGATACAAGGAGGCTCATTGGAGCTCCCTGGAAATACCGGGGTGCAGCTGACTTTGAGAAAGGAAGGTAAGACCTGTTTGCAGATTTATCAGCATTTAGGACGGTGGCTCTCTCACATCACTGGGCATTAGAGTCAGCTGGCGGGTTCATTACAGCAAAGGGCTGACCCCGTCCCAGAGCGTATGATTCTGTAGCTGTGGACCAGAAGCGCATTTCTAACAAGCTCCCTGGCAGCAACACTCCTACTGGTGGTAGTTCAGGGAGCACACTTTGCAAATCGCTGTCTGGAGCATCTCTGTGTAAGCCGGGTGTGGTGGCACGCGCTTGTGACCCCCACACTAGGGAAGTTGAAGCAGGAGGATCGCAAGTTCGAGGCCAGCCTAGATTACATAGTGAGACTGTCTCAACGGAGAGGGAGATGTGGGGAGGGAGTGAGAGGAATATCCCTGTGTATTCAAAGTATTGTTCTACTATGTTCAAAGCTAAAAGTTGCCACCAGAATCATGTAAAGAATTAAATTTGTGAACTGAGGAACCGCCGTGTGTTATTAACTGAAGTCCGTAGATGACATCAGGGTTCACTCTTTGTGTTGTACATCCCGGGAGTTTTGCAAAAGTGTAAAGATGTGCTTCTACCTTCATATTATCATACAGAATAGTTTTACTGTCCAGAAAATCTCTTGTGCTGTGTCTCTTCATCCCTTCTCCTCTCCCTCCCGATCCCCTAGGATCCTTGATTTTTTTGACTGTCTCCATTGATCTTCATTTTTGAGAATGTCATATATTGTAGCTGGATTCATACAGAGTGTAGGCTTTGCAGATGGGCTTCTTTCTCTTAGAAATATGCATTTAAGATTCTTCCATGTGTTTTCATTGGTAGTTCATTTTTATTGGCCGAGTAATAGTCCACCATGTGATTCTTTCACAGTGTATTCATTAACCCATTGAAGGGTATTTTGGTTGTTTCCAAGTTTTGGAAATTATGAATGAAAGTGCTACAAATATCTCTGTGCAGTTTTTATGGGTATACATTTCCAACTCATCTGGGCAGATAGCCAGGACCATGATTGCTGAATCATATGCTAAGAGTATGTATAGTTTTTATAAGAAAGTGCTAAACCATTTTTCAAACTGGTCGTACCATTTTGCAGTCTCAGCAGCAATCGGTGAGTATTTCTATTGTTCCGTCTCCCAACCGGCATTTTTGGTTGCCAGTGTTTCGGAGTTTAGCCATTTTACTAGGTGTTCAGTCTGCATTTTATCAAGGCTATATGATGTTGAATCTCTTATTTTATGCTTATTTGCCATTTGTATCTCTTTATTTGGCAAAGTGACTTCCTAGATCTTTTGCCCATTCTTTAGTTGGATTTTTTTTTCACTGTTGAGTTCTAAGAGTTTATTTTTGTGTGTGTGTACAGTATATTTTAGGTATCAGTCATTGCTTTAGCTGATAAAGGGTTTTCAAACATTTTCTTTCTGTGGTGCTTCATTTTTATTTATTTAAAAAATATTTGTGCTACTGGAGTTTGAACACAGGGCCTTATACATGCAATCGTAAGTGCTCTGCTGTTGAGCTACATCCTCAGCCTTTTTTTTTTTTTTTGGAGACAGGGTCTTGCCATGTAATTCAGGCTGGTCTTAAACTTGCTATGTAGTCCAGGCTGGCCTCAAACTCATGGCAGTCCTCCTGCTTCAGCCTCCCAAGTGCTAGGATTACAGGTGTGCACCACCACAACTGGCTGTGTAGTTTTTATTTTTGAGACAGGGTCTTGCTGACTTGCCCAGGCTGGCCTGAAGCATCCAGCCTCCTGCCTCAGCCTTTTGAGTAACTGGGATTAACAGGCTTGGGCCGCACTGCCTGGTGTCCTTTCATTTTCTTGACAGTGTCTTTTGCAAAGGTTTTTAATTTTAACAAAGACCAATTTATCCATTTTTTTCTTTCACGGGCTGTGCTTTTGGTCAGGTTCACTACCAAACCCAGGGTCATCTAGAATTTTTCCTGTTATCTTCTAGTTTCGTAGTTTTTGCATTTTACATTTAATCTATCTTCTGTTTTGCATTAATTTTTGTTAAATGTGTCTAGATTAATCTCTTTTGCATGTGGTGTCTTAACTATTAGTGAACCATTTGTTGAATCCTTTCTTCACTGAATTGCCTTTGTTCCTTTGTCAAAAGTTAGCTGGGCACAGTGGTGCATGCCTGTAAATCCCTAGCACTCTGGGAGGCTGAGGCAGGAGGATTGCACCCCAGCATTTAGCACCTTGGGAGACCTAGTATCAAAATAAAAAATAAACAAGCGTTGGGGATATAGCTCAGTGCAAAGACCCTGGGTTCAATTCTTGGTACTGCCTGTGCATCAGAAGTTTAGTTAACTGTATTCTTGTGGTGATCTGTTGTCTATTCCTAAACCCTTTGCCAGCTTGCTTTTTAAATGCAAATTTATAGCATTTGCTTTGGGTCTCTTCTCCTTTTGATCTTCCTTATTCAACAAGTCATATTTATGCTTCTGGCCGCTCATGATCTCTGCTTGCTTGCATAGTTAGCTTTCATACCTCCAAACATTTCTTGGGTATAGCAAAAGGATGAACTGATGTTCACTTCCCCTTCTCCTTCTCCACTTATTTATCACAATTTTTCATTGCTAAAGTCAAACCCATTTTAGTAAATGAGTTTAGTACTTTATAGAGTCCACTTTATGTTATTATTATTGTTATTATTATTATTACTTTGTGGTTTCCAGGAAGTTGTCCCTCCTAAAAGCGAGGGACATCTATATTGGTGAAGCACTTTTTGTCTGTATGTTGCCTCACATTTATAAAATAGAAACAATATTCCTTAACTACAGCAGAGTAGTTTTTGTTTTCTTAAAAACTCAAGTCACAAGATTTATGTTACAACACACGGGGCAGGAAAGACAGTGATGATCCACGAGTACTGCAGTGTTCAGTTTCCTTCTTTCTCTTAAAACACAAGTCATCTGCTGCCTGTTTTCATTTCTGTATTATTGGAAACATTGTAGTGAAGACACTGGTCCATGTGTTTTAGACGACTAATGAATTTTCTTTACAGAAGTTTCTTTCCCCCTTTAAAAATCTTTTCTCTCTTCTATCTTAAAAACAAAAAACACTGACTGACTGTGGGGTACCTGCAAGGGTATAATTTCACAGAGAGAATTTTTAGGTCCAGACATCGATCAGGTACAAACCCCAAAGCATTATCTTCATCATTACAACATAAGATGCAGCGATAGGTGTGATCCGCTTAATACTGCTGCTAATCTTTATAAGTCTAATAAAGCTAAAAGGGGATTAACTATCTGTACACTGTATAGACTATGCTTGCTTTAGGTATACTTACTCAAAATTTACACTTAGATGTTTTTGAAAATGTTTTTTCCTCAAGCTGCTTGTTTAAATTCTCTCTTCTTCACCATTATTCTCTAAACTACCTAAATTGTAGCTTTTAGTGAGAATCCCATGCTGTCTCTGAAGCCTATAAAATCCTCTGTGTGCATATGTACCTTTCCCCAACATTTGGTGCTTTCGATCTATTTGCTATAGTTTTTTAAAAAATAAATTGTTGGATTACTGTCTGTCTTAGATGGTAAATTCATGAAGGGAGGGAGTATACTGATATGTTTTGTAAATCATTAACAAACACAGTTTAATACTTCAAAAATAGGTTTGTGAGTAATGAGGAAATAGGCACTATATGAAAATATATTAAAATAGAGGAATTAAAAATTGGGAGAGGCAAATCGGAGATTGATTGAAATTAATATAGCCACTGTAACTTTCTTTTGATTATTGTATATATGATATGCTTTAAAAATCCTTTACTTTTGCTATATCAAGGCATTTATATTTAAAATAGATTTGTTATTACAGTGTGTAGTTTGTTCTTGTTATTTTGAAAAATTCTGACAAGCTGTCCTATCTCAGGGATGAATGTGTTTAGGTCATTTACGTGTAATATAATGATTGTTATGATGGATATAGATGTGCCATTTTATTTGTGAGTGTGTGTGTGTTATTTCCCCTCCGTTACTAGTTTCTCTTTCCCCTTTTCTGTCTTACTTGTGTTATTTCCATCTTTTTAGTATTTCATTTTAACTTATCCAGTGACTTTTTGGCTCTCTGAAAATAATTTTTTTGTATATGTGTGTGGATGCTCTAGGAATTACAATATGCCCACCTAAACCCGCACAGCCTACTTAGAGTTAGTATCAGACTGACTTCAAGAAAGAGACAGAACCTTCCACATTTCATTAACCTTCCTCACTGACCTCTGTGACAGTCATGATACATCACCTCTACATGTGTTGATAATCCCATTCGTGCTGTAATTTTTGCTTTCAACAATCATATATGTTTTAAAGAAATTAGAAGAAAAGTGACCTTTTATATTTACTCACGTGTGTACTCTTTCTGTTGATTTTTAATTTGTGAATAGGCCAGTTTCTTTCCAGTGTCATTTACGTAAGTTTGAAACATTCCCATCAGCATTTCTTTTAAAGTCTGGGGAAAATGAATTCTTTTAGCTGTCTTTTCATCTAAAGATGTCATTTTTTAGCTTTCTTTCTTGAGTATATTATTGATGGATTTAGATTTGTAGGTAGGTAATTTTTCTTTCAGGACATTAAAGATGTTTTACCACTGTTTTCTGACCTCTTCTAGTTTGTGAGGAGAAATCTGAAGTAATTCAAATCATCCTCCACGTGTGTATTATATACTTTTTCTCTAGTTGAATAATTTATCTTTGCTTTTGAGTGGTTGGTTATGATGTGTCTAGGTGTGATTTTCTTTCAAGTCATTCTCTTTGGAGTTTATAAGTTTGCACTTCGTGTTTTTTTTAATAATTGGGAAGTTTTGAGCTATCATTTTTTTCAAATAGTTTTGTCACTACTTTTTTTGTACTCTTCATTTAAAAAACTCCCGTAACATCAATACTAGAGCTTTTGTAATTCTCCCACAGGTTCCTGAGACTCTGCTCATTGTTTCATTTTTTTTTTTTTAGGTTCTTCATTTGAGTTAATTTTACAATTCTGCAAGTTCATTCCCTCTTTTATCTGCCGTCTCTATTCTTTTATCAAGTCATCTAAAGAATTTTAATTTCAGATATTTTCTGTTTCTGTAATACTCCCGTGGTTCTTTTCTAGTTTCTCTTTCTCTTTTGAGAACTGCCTTTCCATTCATTCCATTATCTCAGGGTTGGAACCTGATTGTTTTTTCCTATTAGAACCAGTCACGTGTTACTAGTTCTTTGTATGTGGAATGAAGGTGGATTGTGTCTTGGACATTGTGTATGGTATGCTATGTGAATTCTGGGTCCTATTATTATCTTCTGAACAATGGATTATTTTGGTTTTAGCAGGTAATGGACCCAGTTAGATTCAGGTTGAATTTCTGACTCACCTTTTGTGGGTGGAGGTCTAACTTCAGGTCAGTTCTCGAAGCCTTTGTGGTGGTGCTGCTCTGGATCTGCCCCATGCTGTGCCCTTCATGGGTTAGTCTGAGACTTGGGCAGTGGTTTCATGCATACCTCCATTCTCCGGCCTTTCTGTGCTTCTCTGGGTCTGTGTCTTGAAAGCAGAGTTCAGGGTGAAGCCAGGCATTGTGCCAGTTTGTGTGCAGGATTAGGAGGTTCCCTTCTCCACCTTCTTCCTCTCTGTGATTTCCCCCACCCCCATCCTTTTTCACCTGTAAGGACTTTTTCCCAGGCGCCCATCTCCGGGCAGACAGGGCTTCATTGTGGTGTTAGCTGTGCCCATTGCTATCTTCCTGCTCTGTTGCTGTGCTGTGGAATGCTGTGACGGTGTCCCGCTCCAGGACAAAACGGCCAGAATGAAAGAAAACACCAATCAAACTGTCACTTCTCATCAATGAGATGCACTCCTTGACACCCACAACGTAAAAGAGGTTTATTTTGGCTCATGTTTTTAACCTGTAGCCCACAGGCTCCAAGGCAGGAAGGCATGGGAGAGAGGTACAGCCGAGGAGGGCTGCTCACAGCATGGTGGACAGGAAGTAGAGCATGAAGTGGGGCGCTGGGAGAGGAGATCATCCCCCGGTGTCCACCGGTCCTCGAAGCAAGGAGATATAGGGGTAGTTAGGCAGGTAGGGCACAGGTCCCGAATAGTTAACCTGAAGAAAACTAAAAGTCAGGGATTAAGTAAATTGACAAACAAAGGGCCCAAATAACTAAATAACTGACTCACAGGGCCTAATGGAATGCAAGGGATAAAGAACAGGCACCTAAACATATCAGAGAGGCCCTGGAAGATGTAAAATACAAACGAAGCAGCTTACTTTCTGGACATCAAAGGCCTACCAGCAACCAGGAGCATCCCTGCATTGTCATGTTTACCTAAACCAAAAATCGTAAAAAGTCAGCAAACTTAATGTCTACGGTGTCCACTTTATGCAACCCCTACCTGATGAGCAGGGAGCTTTTCCTTCTATTCTTTCTAATAAACACACATTTGGTCATTCTTCACTGCTTGCTGCTTGCTGTTTTGTCAGCTTCACTCTTCCTTGCCCCCAAACAAGTACCCAAGAGCTAGAGGCAGCTGGTTACATTCTGATCAGAATCCAGGTCCTAACAAGAAGTCAGCTATCAGCCTTCATGATCCAGTCACCTTCCAAAAGCCCTGCCTGTGAGTGTGTGAACCTCTTGAGGGACATCTAGATATAAACTATAACACAAACAAACAAAACCCAGAATTCACCTTTTTGAGGTCACTTCTCTAAGTTTGACTCCTTGCTACACTTCACCTTGTTTGTTAACATTTCAGTCTTCAGATAATTGTTTTTGTCTTTTTTTTGGCAACTGTTGAGTATTGTACAAATGCTTCTGCTAAATCTAAAACACAGGACTTTTATGATGCAGACCACAACCTGTTTTTCCCCTTGTTGCTTATCTCTAGCCCCAAGGACTCAGTTTCTGCAGTGTCCAGAGCTTCCGGTTGTAAGATGTGAGAGAGAGAGAGGCTGTGTTGGACTTAGCTCACCATGGAGGGCCTGGAGCATCCTGCTTTTCCTTGGTTTCTGCTTTTGAAAGGACTTTGGTGCCTCAAAGAAGAGATTGCATGATGACAGTGAAACTGATGGCAAAATATATTCAAACAGCTTGCAAAGAAGATCCCTGTTTTGCTAACAAATGACACTTTGGTGTCAGAAGGCTGTACATACGCTGTGCATCAGCATCCAGTATGTTTCTCCCATAGCCTGGATTCATGAACCCAGGACTCAAGGTTGTAGGAGAGGAAGTAGTACCACTCATCATTACCTCTAGGAACCCAATAGCAAAATTTTTGCTTTCTGTTCCAGCAACCTTATGCACTGCTGGCCTTTTTAAAAAAATTCTTCTTTCGAGACAGGGTCTCTCTAAGTGTCTAAGTTTCCCAGACTGGGCTTGAACTTGTGACTCTCCACGTCCACCTCCTAGGGTGCTAGGATTACAGGTGTGAGCCACCACACCTACATTTTTATAGTGCTTTTAAAATGAAGGGATAGTTTGTCTTAAAATCAGCCTTATGAGCCTCGTGGATTCACCTTATTGTTAACATTTGATCTCCTTTAGCCTTTGAATAAGCTAACCTGTGAAAACACCACGATTGGCCTTTGAAATCAAGTCATGAGATACATATTTATTCTGCTGCTTTCCATTTCCTTCACTCTTTAACTCCTCAGCTACCAGGACAGGCAGGTGCTGATTAACAGTGATAGGAATCAATTTTAGATGAGTGCCCTTAATCAGTAGGCTTTATAGTTTCATTGTGGGCAGAGTTCTTGGTGTTAGGTGATTAATGGTGAACCAATAGGATAAGCATCCTGCATTTGACAAGACACCCAGAATAAATTCCTAAACCATCCACAATGTAGCATACAGAAGAGATAAAATTAATATAATGTAAAAAGACCACAACATGTGGAAAGAATCTAGAAGAAAATCAAGTAGTTTGTTCCTAACAGCCAGACCGGTATCAAGATTGCTCAAATCAAGGATAAAAGCTCCCTCTGTACTTCACCTCTCCTCTCTAGGTCTGTACTATGGTCTCAGACTGCTCAACTCCCACATTTATTAGCTCTTGGACCTTGGATTGTTACTTAACATTTCCCTGACTCAATTTCCTTATCTGTAAAATCAGGGTCTGTGGCATCTATCTCTTGGAATTATTATAAGAATCAAATAAACATTTAAATTAGAACTTGTGTCTAACATGTGGTAAGTGCATGCAAATGCTTGTTGAGTAAGGTAAGTAAAAACTTCTCACCATTACGTGGAAGAGTAAATGGTCTTTATCAGCTGTCTGGAGTGAGCTGGACGGAGGACGCATTTGCACACAGGTTCTTCTGCGATTCTGTCATCCTTTTCTTAGGGTTGGCTGCTGCTCTGACATGCAGCTTTGACTCATGGGATGTCTGAACTCACGGGGATAAAATTGTCTGCTTCTGGAGCAAACTAACCAAGAACTATAGCCTTAAACATGCAATCGTCTGACTTTCAGATTTCTGAATTATACTTTGTTAAAGTCATTCCAGTATTTTTTTGGTAGGGCAATAAATGCAATGAGAGGAGTATGTTTAAAAGTTAACCACTCTCTGTTCTACTTTTCTCTTCTGGAGCTGTTCAACACTTGATCAAAAGTGTTTTATTCAAAAGCAAAACAATAGTGGTCACCTGGTTTTCACATGATCAGTGCTTAGCACAGTTGCAAAAAACACAGTTTGGTTTTCGTTTTCTGCTTTCAGACTGTACCCACACCTTGGGAACACTGTACGGAGCCATTGCTTCAAGGTCTGTAAGAGAACCAAAAGCTCGTCTGTTCAGCAACAAAGATAACAAAATGAACAAAACAAACGGCGCTTCCTTGGGGGGCCAAAGGGCTCATCCTTGTGTGTCTTGAACGCAGTTGGAGCATATCATGGTATTTTTATATTTTAAGCATGGTGTTAAGAGCACTGAAACTTGGCATTGAGAAAATTATAAAACAGTTCTTTCCCCAAGGTAATTATGACTGGTATGTGCACACTGCCGTTTCCAGTGGGTTTTCAAGTAAAGTTTATTAATCTGTCTCATGGTCCTTTGAGGAGTGCAGTACAGTATTATTTCCATTTTGCTTTTGCTGTTGTACTTGTGTGTGGTACATTGGTTATTTTAATTATTTATATTTACTCAAAATTTAGTAGGTACAAAAACCTTGTCAGTAGAATTTAAGTCTCACCTCCCAAACTGTCTCATAATCACCCAGTTTATCTCCCTGGACACAAATCCTTCTTTCCCTGGTCCCCTGTGCCACCATGTTAACTCAATTGATGGACTCAGTGTAACCTTTTTCTGACAATTTGCAACTACTATTATCAACATTGATTGATGTGCATTAAATAGTAAGTCTTTAAAAACAATTACACTTAGTTACACTAAGTATCCCTAAACTTGTGTGTTGTACTTTGAACTTGTTGGCTGTTATTTGTAGTTTTCATGCTGTCTTTCTGAGAACTGTTAATTCCTGCTAGCAACACACCTGTGTCCAAAAGTCCTTTATCCAGCCTACCATTTCTAATCCAGTATAGGCAGGGAAAGCTAACCGGTTCTGTAATTGCATCTCAAGTGAGGTCAAGTGCGGTGAATCACAGTCCAAAATGAGCAGGGGGAGCTGGGGAAGGAGACTTTGAGTGGAGCCAGGAAGAATACTTCTTAGGGAAGAGAAAACATGGCTGGCAGAGTAGGACCTTCTAGTTACAAAGAGTGTGACCAAATTACACTAGAAACAATTTCGTTGAGTCAAAGTAGGAGGAATTAACTTTGATTTAAAAATCCTACAGATATGGACTGAGCATGTTCAGTGTACGATCAGGCAGTTAGTACTATAAATCATGAACAAATCAGTTGTATCAGGTGCTGATCAGTATCACAGAAGTACATAAATAAGCTGCATCCGTCCACACAGAGGAACAGGAGTATTGCGGGTAGACAGAAGCTAGCTGTAAGGCCAAAGGCGGTACCCGTCTAACCTGCTCCAGGAAGAGGGGGCATCAGGGTGAGCGGGGTGGGGAACAGGAACAGACTAGTAGGTGAGGGGTGGGGACGGGGTAGGGCTGCTCTCGCTGGGCCTCGGAGAGCCCTGGGACGCCTGGCTTTTGTTCCCAGTGACACAAGACCATCAGTAGGTTGTGAGCAGTGGAGTGATACCAGTTCACTCCCTGGTTGGTGCTTTGGGGGAAGATTTCAAGTGAAATCCATATGAGTTGTGGCTTTGAAATATCAGAACATAAGGATGCTGATGTGAGTGGAGAAGTCGAGGAGGCCTTTGTCAATACTGATAGAAGAAGCTGGACATGGTTGCACATACCTGTATTCTCACCTATTTGGGAGGCTGAGGCAGGAGGATTGCATGAGTCAAGGAGTTTGGGGCTGGCCTGGGCTGCAAAGGAGACCCTGACTCAAAAAACAAAATAAAAATGAAAACAATCATGATGGCAGATGGTAACTGATCTGAAACGGCAGCTCCTGGTACCAGGCCTTGTGTGTGTCTGGCCCATGCCTGTGCCCTGAACCTCCCTGGGGGCTACTCTTTCAGCCAGGGTCTTCATTTCTCCACTTCTCTCCTGGCAGAAGAAACCTCAACACCAAAACTGTACTATGGGCTTCTATTTTACAAACATCACATTTCTGAAAGCAGTTATAGTGCTGAACACATGGCAGCCTTTAAAACCCTTTTCTAAAGTGATTAGGACCCTCCGTGTGAAATATCGTGGCATTTGTTTCTCCTAATCCTCTCCACCTCCTAAGCATTTCATGTCATCTTGATGTTTTATTCTTTCTCTCTTTGCTGACCCTCAGCCTTCTGGCATTCCCACCAGCATCATGCCCTCCGTCCTTTGCTCTTCCTTCTTTATGAGTACTCTCATAGTGAATTTGTTACTGCTTTGGCTCAAGCCACCTTTGGCAGGGGTCACAGATCCCGATTGCCAGCTGATGTGTGAGCTCTGTGTTGGGTTATGTTTCCTCAAACTCGCTCCCTGCTCCCCTTTCTCTTGCTGGTGCATTCATTCTTCTTGTCTCAAAACAGCCCATCCTGAGACGTTTTTTAAAATTTCTCTTCCGAATCTTATTAAAATCTAATTCTTGGAGTGTCTTTCAAGTTCACACTTTTTTTGTCTTTTATAATAGATACTCCACATCCCCAGCCTCCCCATCTTCTTCTCAGATTCCAGCCATAGCTCCTGCTTAGCCAATTTTGCTTCCAGCCTCCCTCCACTCCAGGCCTGCTGGGGTTCACAAGCACTCCGAGTTGGTTCAGCTACCGTTTGTTATGTATCAGGCACTGAGCGAGGCCTTGGCGACCAGACAGGCAGTAGCCCTGCCCTCAGCAGTTCCCATGTAGGGTGAGCTACAGAAGCAGAGGCCTGTCTGTGTTTAGTGCCAAGGAAGGGCGGGGTAGCAGGGGAGAGGAGAGGCGGTAAGAAGTGCCAGATGGGGAGGGAGTTTGCAGTTTGAGATGAAATGGTCGAGAAGGGCTAAGCAGAGGACTTTTAACTTTTTTATCAGATAAAATACACATAACATGACATTTACCACTTTAACCATTTTTGAATGTGTATTGTATTGCTAAATACATTCACATTGTTGTGCCGAGGGCCGGAAAGCCCCGGAGCCCAGGGCTCTAGATTCTGGCAAGGAGTCCTAAAATCCTTCCCCAGCTCTTTGAAAACGGTAATAAGGCAGGTAACGGGCTGACCCCACCTGTTCCTAACCAGCCACTTTTGCAATCAGATCCCCCTCCCCTCACATCCTGTACCCACCACCTGTGTGCTCCTCACTGATAATGCGGAAGCAGAAGCGTACCTGTGCATGTTTAGGAGCCAATCAATCACGTAGAAACTTTTAAGTCCTTTCCTTATATGGGGAATGAGGGAACTAGCAAAGTGTGATGATGTAAAAACCTGTAAAAACCCTGAAGTTGCTTTGTTCAGGGCTTGGCGTCTTGGAGTGTGAACTCTCTGGGGTCCTTCGATGTCAATAAATCTGAATTCTCCAACTCTCTGAGTGGTGCTTGGTTTCTCAAAGGTCAGCTTCTACAACAGTGCAACCCTCTCCCCAACTAGAACTGTGTACCTGTAACAAAGACTCCTCATCCCTCGTTCCCTTAGCCCTTGGCAACTGCCGTTCTACTTTCTTTCTTGATGCATCTGACTGTTCTAGGTAACTCGTGTAATTGGACTCATGCAATATTTGCCCTTTTGTGCTGGATTGTTTCATTTAGCACCATGCCCTTAAGGTTCATCCGTATTGTAGCGGTGTCAGATTTTCCTTCCTTTAGAGGCTGAACAATATTCCGTTGTGTGGATATGCTACGGTTTGTTTATCCATTCATTTGTTGATGAGCATGTGGATGTCCTCCACTTTTTGACTGTTGTGAATAGTGTTATGATGATGGGTGTACAAATATTTGAATCACTGCTTTCAATTCTTTGCATTATATACCTGCAAGTGGAATTGCTGGATCACATAGTAATTCTCTGATTGACTTTTTGAGGCAGTGTCATGTGTCTTCCACAGTGACGGCACCATTCTGCATTCCCAACGAAGACCTAAAAGATTATGGGGAGCAAGCCATGAGGAAGAGACCTTGGGAGAGGGAGCTTCACGGAAGGCTGCCAGTTTGAGAGTGGCTGCCAGGAATGAGGCTTGTGGGAAGCTAGTACAACTGAAAATGAGGGAAGGTAGAAAAGTAGAAAACGAGATTAGAGAGGAACAGCTATTCAAATTATATAGGGCCTTGAGGGTCACTATAGAGACCTTGATTTTACACTCAGTGATGCATAGAGAGTCCTTAGAAAGTTGTATCAGTTTCATATTTTCTTATATCATAAATATCATCATCAGGTTAAATCCTACCTTAGGTCAGATCTCCTCTTAAAAATCAATACGCCTGGCTGGGGATTTAGTTCAGTGGTTAGAGTGCTTGCCTTGCAAGCGCAGGGACCTGAGTCGATCCCCAGCACCAAAACAAACAAACAAACAAATCAATAAGCCTTCTCAGAAGCTGAGTATTCTGTCCAAACTGCTGTAGATCCACCTGTCCAACTGCATTTTCCATACTTCCCATAAACTTGCTCGTGTGTATCGGGAGCTTCTTGTTTTCTATCGTTACATTGATTTCTGCTTCTGGATATGGCTTCTGTGTGTTCTCCAGCCTGGAGTCTCCTCAACCACTCTCATAGCATCATTCTCTGTGAGCTTTTCCCCATCTAACTCCAGGTTGCCTGCATAATCATTGTTGTTATGTAGCACAAACTCGGTAGACTTTTTAATCTCCCCAATTAGGTAATAAGATCCTAAGTTAAGGTCATTTCTTGTAGAGCTTTTGGTCTCCCTGTAGTAATGACATAGTGACGGACAATTATTGTTTGTGTGTGTAAATCTAACCTCTAATAGAGGATAAGGGGGGCTCATAGCACTTTTACAACAAATGCTTGTCAGTAGGTTGATTTGTACTTGTTGGTAAACATATTATGGTAGTTTATATGGGTAATAGAATTAAGCAGGTGCCAATTATACTTTTTATTAGCATGTCTAAATTAGCATTTTAAAAGCTGAAACACAAAGGATACCTTTGTATTTGCTGTACATTTAAAAAAACTTAGCTCTCGGAAATTGAAGCATGCCAATTAAATAGGTATCCAACACGGATCTTTTCACATCAGAGAAAAGCAGTGGAATAGGAATTCTTCACTTTTATTTTACTTTGGAGAAAATGAACAATGGTTTGCAAAGCAGTAAAGCATTCAGTGCAAGTACATTGATTTAAAAGTCTCACCTCAGACACTGCAGAAAGCTGAATCTATTCAGTGTGAGGTCTGGGCTCACTCATCTCTGTATGCCTTCTAACTCTACAGTTGGGACTAATTGCAGACCCCAGTCGTGTGCCATTATTTTGTGTTATATTATATGGCCTGGAAGTGATTCAATAGGTTGTTATTATGAGTAAGCCCCTCATATCAATATAATTATATAAAAAGCATTTTGTTCTATATCCACCATCCAGAATAGAAAATTATTAACACTTTATCACCTGTAGCCATTTTTGTTCCATAAAGGAAATAAGACATTATCGAGACAATGTACTTGGTCCTTCATCTCAGTCTGATGCCCCTCTCCCACCCTGTAGTGAACTGCTCCTCATGGATCCAGCGTCTCTCCTTCTAGTCTGTTTCTTCCAGTTTCGCATATTAAGGTGTTGTGTTCATGAATCAAGTACTGTATTGTCTCATTAGCTTTGAAAACTTACACAAGCAATGCACGGTATGGTTGTCATTTTGTAATCTGCTTTTTTGAAACAATCTCTTGTTATGAACCTAAATTGTTTTATCAGCTATATAGTAGTTCTGTTTTATGAAAATGATGTTTTCTTTGTTCATTTACTTGTTGATGAATGAATATTTTGTATGTCCCTTTGGACATACATTAAGGACTTCCTATAAGGAAGCGCTCCCCTTTGGTATCTGACTTTTGGGGGTATGGTGTTTACTGGGTTCCTCACAACTGAGCGGGACACAACGGGATAGAAAGTACTGAGATTGGGGCGACAGTACGAGTCACTGAGGGACACAGGCCAAGCACCAGGTCCAGTCGTTGCCCTTGCAAAGCTCCTGAGTCCAGCTGATGACTCAGATTCGTGGGACTCCGGGATAGTCTGTGCCCACTTTTGCTGTTTCTCCAGTGTCATTAACCAAATGACTCTTTTTCTTTTTGTTCAAACTCCTCATGAAGGAGGAGGATCGGATTGGTTGTCCAAAAATACAGTTTTTAACTTTCACAAGGAATAAACCATTGTGTTGCCTAAAGTGGACTTGAGCTGATTAAGATTGTAAAGGTTTAGGGTCTGAAATGGTAGGCTTGTTTTCATATTGACATCCTTCTTGTCAGTTAAATGTGTTGCCTAGGTTGTAATATGTATGCCTCTGATAATTATTTTCAATAATTCATTTTGAAATAATTCCAGACTTACAGAAATGTTGGCAAATGGAACAAAGAACTCCTATATTCCTGGGTTTCCCAGTTGTTAACATTTTACTGTCTTTGCTCCATTGTGTGTGCTCACTCTGTGTGTGCATGTGTTCTTGAGTGTGTGTGTGTGAGCTCCTTAGTCTGTTTTTTCAAATAAGAGTAAGTTGTAAACATGATGTCCTATTACCTCTAAGCACTTCAAACAACATTGTTACCTCTAACCCCCAAACAATGTTGTTCTATGTAACCAGTATACAACACTCCAAAGTGGGACACAAACATTGGCACAACACTATCATTCAGTTTGTAATATCAACATTGTGAACTCAACAAGAAGTCTTTTTCCTTCTGGTCCAAGATGCTGCTCAATATCTATCTATCTATCTATCTATCTATCTATCTATCTATCTATCTATCTATCTATCTCTCTCTCTAGCTCTCCATCTTATCTGTCTGTCTCTCTATCCATCTAGGTATTTGATTTTCATGTCTTTGTGGATTCCTTCAGTTGGAAAAATTACTCAATTTTTCCCTGTCTTTTGTCCCCATGAGCGTTTTGCAGGTGCAAACCTTTATGTAGGGTGAAGGATTTTTCTGACATTTCCTCATGAATAGGCTCAGCTAACGCACGCTCAGTGGAGGGCACAGACACGAAGCCAACAGGATGCCGACCTGTCCACTGCTGGTAACGTTAACCTTGGCCCCTGTTATGTTAGTATATGCCAGGTTTATCTGTATTAAGTTTATTATTTTTCCATTTGTAACTGGATAGTATTCTGTGGGGAGGTTTTTGAAGATTTTGCCAACATCGTGTTTCTTATCAAAACTCAATCCACCAATATTAACTGGTAACTCCCACTCGAATCAGCTACTTCTGATAGCAAAATAATGCTTCCTATTTGCATCATTCTTTCTACATTTGTTGATAGGGAGAGAATGAGAGAGATCTGTCTTAGATCCCTTCCTCAGCAAAGTTCTTTCAGAATTACAACCACTGGGTATTTCAATTTTGATGTTTTTCATACTGTGCCAAAGTACGCTAGAGATTAGGTTAATAAGTGCCTTGCCATATGTTTAAAAATGGGCTGACTCAGAGATTGTGTTATCTAAGACAGTTACTAATAAAACTATCACTAAATGTGAAGGCACATAGTTCTTGATATGCTCTCGTCTGTCTATGATTGACACTGATTTCAGGTGTTCCAGTCATAATGTAAGAAAAGAAGATGATTTTCATGCCCGAGAAAACACAAGCGGTGATAAATCCTTTCTCGATAACTGGTGGTCGTACTTTGGGAAACAGTGATCTACAATAGGATTGTCTGCCTCAATATCAGAATAAACTCATAGCTTCAAGGTACATAATGTTAAATTTGTAGCAAAATCTGGATGAAATAGCAAAATCTTCCAGGTTGAAACAGTTGGTCTAAGTTAAAATTGAAAAATGATGTATCACAGGTGGGCTTTCTTGGCTCTCAAGGGCCTTGCACATTTTTCAAGTCAATTTTCTCCCCAGATAAGGCTTCAATGGATGCTTCCAATTCTAAATCTGATTTAAGCTTCCGATTTAAGCTTTCCATAAGCACCATCAGTGTACCCTTTCTTAAGATACCTAGTCTCTCTGATCAGATTACCATCAAGTGGTTTTAGATTCGGAGTCCATTTTCCTCCTTTATATGTCTCATATCTATTTTGGGTTGCTTTTGGAGTTGACTTTTTAGATCATAATTTAAGTGCTAATTCCATTTCTTGTACTGCTCTTGTTTCTGTCAGCTCAGACTGGGTGGAGTGGAGCTAGACCAACTCCCTCTTGGTTAAGTCTTTCTTCTTTGAGGACTGATTAATTCTGTACCCTCAGTTGGCTTTTTAAATGTCCCTGATGGTTTGATCAGATGCCCCTCTTAATGGACACAATTTAAACATTTTTGAAACAGTTTTGCCACAAGTAATATTTTTGAAATTACTTTTTATAAAACAACAACAAAACCCACAGGGAGCAATGTTTCTTTTCTCCCTTTTTATTGTAAAATTACCTAAGCTAAAAATCTTTCATTTCAATCCATTAAGACAGCCAATTTAATTCTGGAACACATTAGGAATATTCACTACACTTTTCTTCCCACTAATGATTTTCGCACATGTATTTGAGTCTGCATCTTGGAAAACAATGGGCTTATGACCAGGTCACCTGTAGGCAGAATGGTGGTGCCCAGACCTGTGTCCATTACGGAGTGGCTCCAGTACTGGGACAGATTCATACTGTGGACCTCAGAGTCTTCATCTACTGTGTGAATGTTGCATTAACTAATCTCTAAGATCTTGCTTTTGTGGTCTAAATATATTCTCAGTGGTGACTGAGATGATGATAACCGATGTTGCAGCTCGGTATTTGTGGGGTACTTAGCTGTATTCGTCTAGTTTCATGTAAAGGCTGCTTGGAAGCTGGACCAGAAGATTTCTCCCCAAAGACAGCTGTGTTTAGACTTGTATTGTTTTAGTTTCCATATTGTTTATCTCTTTATTTCCTTATGTATAAAAGAGAGTAATTATAACAACATGCCCCAAAAATATAATCACGAGAGAAATTATGAGAAAGAGAAATTATATTTAATAAATTATTATAGATTTAGTCCTTTTCTTTTACAATAATTATTTTTTAAAAACAGCAATTATCTCTGTAAGAAAAAAACTTTACAACATGGTTTATGTCCTGTGGGTACTGGTGGATGAAAGAAAGACAGACATGTGTTTTACCAGCATACTTATAGATTCGGGTTGTTTCTGTAGCCATTTTCTTTAATTATAAGGTTTTTCAAATGCAGGTAGAATTTTTTTCTGCTCAAATGAAAGAAATTCTGTGGACGCTGAATCCGATGCTACATATTCAAAGCAACGTTCTTCTAGTCCCGTTTATAGATTCTTAAGTTGTTTAGGCTGTAGTTTTAACATGATACATTTTAACAGAACTCACAGGCTCATTATATGATAATTTGCTAATAAAGCAACATGAAGAAAATGTGAAAATAGAAACTCAAGTTCTTATGTGATTTTTTTAAAAATGGAAATTGTAAACAATTTCTGTATTTTATCTAGTTCAGGAATTTAGGGAAAACAGTAGTAACATTTTTCCTTTAAAAATTGTTTTTGAAAGTAATTCATGTGCATGGTAAAAAAAATAGCAAGTAGGCGCTTACTTATAATAAAAAGCACTCTTTTCTAATTATTTATTAAAATTTTAAACAGAAAAATTGAAAGAACAGTATAATAAATACTCTTCCTATATAGTCAACAATTAATATATAATTAACATTTTGTTACATTTACGTTTCTGTGTGTATGTCTGTATGTGTATATATATGTGTAAAATGTACGTTTAAAACTTGTATGCGCACAAACACATATATGTTGTATGTAAGTTTTTCCTCTGAAAATTAGTTTCAGATATCATATTTTATCCCTAAATATTTCAGGTAAACATATTTCCTAAAGAAAAAGACATTCTCCTCCCAAATAGTCATAATACCAGATCACAAACAAAAATAATTCTGTAACATCTAACACTATTAAAATGTTCTCAATTGTATCACAAAAAGCTTTAAACTTCTTTTCCCATTTGTTTGTTTGTTTATTTATTTATTTATTTATTTAGATAGTGTCTTGATAGGTATTTCAGGCTGGCCTTGAACTCACTATGTAGTCCAGGCTGGCCTTGAACTCATGGCAGTCCTCCTGCCTCAGCCTCCCAAGTGCTGGGATTATAGACACATGCCACCATGCCCAGCACCTTTTTTTAAAAGTGTGGATCCTATCTTTTTTCCCATAATGCTTTTCATTGTGATAGAGGCAACCACTTTAAACTCTTTCGGTAAGTTACCTTCAGATCACTAAGTAATGTGCTCTATTAGATACTTCTTAAATAATCAGTTAATACCTAATATATTGGCATTCTGGTCTGCTTGCTGAGGATTTAACTTTTTTACGGCTTCCCAACATTCTCTTCATCTATGCTACCTATGTGGTTTTGCTATTTGTGGTTAAACCAATAATCGGTGTTTTTATTATCAGCATATAACTATTGTTCTATAAATCCAAGATCTTCCATCCATTTCCTTTCTTACTCAGTTTCTTTCACTTTTCCCCTGGAGTTTATGAGTTTAAAAATTTATCTTACTTCCTTTTTCCACTGTCACCTTTCCCCCCATCCCCCCATAACCTGTGATGTAGGAATTATTACAGATGAGGAGGTTGGAAAGTAGAGAAACGAAGTGAATCCTCCAAGGCCATTCAAGCACTAAGTGTGAGAGCTGGGGTTTGAACTTAGGCCCTCTGGCTCTAGGGGCCATGCCGTTTATCCTCTTGCTGTAATATCGCTCTCCACAGATTTAAGCACAGTACTAAATCTCTCAAATCTTTTTTTATTTTTGCTGCCTCCCTCCATCTTCCTGTCTCAATTTAGACTAATTGGTCTTCTGGGTACACAGCTGTCTTAAGAAATCTCTATTTTGCTCTCAGATCCACTGTTTTCTCCATTCCGTGCCTTTTGCTTTTATGATTAGTTGTATGTTTTGCAAGAGCACATCTGTAATAACTTCCTACAAAGGATGTCGGGATGTTTAGAAAGTAAATGTCCTGGGTCCTTGTATTTCTCCCTTCTGTGTACCTGATCTAGTTATCCCCTCCCATTACTTTCACAGTTTGGCAGGTTGGAGGATTCTGGGCTCACAAAGTGTTGCACCCATTGCCAGGTTGTCGTTTTGCTTCCTTCTTGACTGATGACAAGCCTTCTTGACTTGATAATTCTCTTTCTTTCGTATGTCCTGTTGAAATACTGAAAATTCATGATCGTGGGACAAAATTGGTTTTGTTTTTCATCGTCCTGAACATTTGTGGGACATTTGAGCTCAAAGACTTAGAATCTTCAGTTGGGCAAGATTCTGATGTTACTTCTTCCCAAAGGTCTTCCTTTGACAGGCTCTGTTCTTTTTTCTCAGTAATAGAACTCTTCGTGGTTTGCTGGAATTTCTCAGTCCTCAGTTTCTACAATATTTTTCTTTTGTATTTAAAGTAGTTTTTAAAAACTGAGTTAAAATTTACATATAGTAAAACTCATTCATTTTAATGTACATTTCTATAAGTTTTGACAAATACATTTACTATTGTAACCACCACCATGATCAAGGTAAAGAATTCATGGTAAGCAAAATGTGAAATAACCAAGCTGTCCATCATCAGAGGTTGACTAGATCAACAAAATGTCAGAAAGAAGGAAGAGAGAAGAGAGAGGAGAGAGGAGAGGGAAGGGGGGGGAGAGAGAGAGAGAGAGAGAGAGAGAGGGAGAGAGGGAGAGAGAGAGAGAGGTTATCCAGCCTTAGAAAGAAAGGGAACTTTGATACCTGGTACAACATAGGTGGACCTTGTTCAGAATTCCTTCACGGTTTTGCCTAGTGCCTTTTTTCTGTTCCCCGAGCCCATCCAGTTTACCATGATGTGTTCACTCGCGTCCCTTAGGCTCCTCTCCACTGTCTCTCGGTTTCTCGGTGGTTTGGATGACCTCACCAGTGTTGAAGAGCAGCGGCCAGGAATTTGTAGAGAGTCTCTCCATAGGACTTGCCTGCTGTTTCTCTCTTGATTGAACTGGGGTTATGGGTTATGGGTTATGGTTTTGCCAGGTTTCTCTGGTATAAAGTTGACCCCCTTTCCGTGCTGTAGTTTTGGCGGGAAGTCATTAAAAGCAGATACAAGCAGCGGTCTCTCTTCCTGGTCTGCCTTTTCCCTCTGCCCTGTCTCCCTGTTCGCCCTGGTATCGCTGGTCGTCGCGCAGGTGGCGTGTGCGTGCGCGGTGTGCGGCGGAGCTGGGCCAGGATGGGCGCCAGCAGGCTGCGATTCAGTCGACGCTCCCCCAGCCCGCTCTGCCGTCCGCTCTGCCCAGCCACCCAGCCCTGCCGCCCCTGCTCCCCCAGCCGTGCTGGCCTGCGCATGGCCCTGCATTGTTATTCTCACGGAAAAGGAAAAGGATAGCAACTTACAGAGTCATCCTTTCCAGTTTTGACCTTATCTTTTGGGGAGTCTAAAAAAATTAAAATGCTTTTTGAAAGTTTTGGGGTATTTTAGTTGTGGACAGTCATAGTCTTATCAGGCCATTTTTTTAAAAAGCAGTATTTAACCCCCCCCCCCATTTTTTCAAAGAAACATTGTCATTTAAATACTACTGGAAGGACAAATCTGCTCCTCCATGCCCTCCTTTTCTTTGAGATGTCCCTTTCTTTTTTCCTTTGCAGCGAGCTCCATCTCTGATATGGCTTGTTATTCTTAGATTTAATTGGGTCAGATCATTTATAGAAAGAGTTCTCCCCTTGTTCATTTACAAGTGATTCAAGATTGGGCAAAGAAGGCAAAGGTAAGACAGATGCCCCTCAGTCCAGGGTGACCGCAGGCACACAGGTACATGTACACAGAGAGGCAGAGGAGAACACGAGTACTCACACATACATGCACACACATATATGTTACTTAACCTTGTGTTTTCAGAACCTGATGTTAAGGGACACACTTACAAATTCAAGTGGCTATGGAATCAGTTGTGGTGGTGCCTGCCTTTAGTCCCAGCTGTGCAGAAGGCTGAGACAGGAGGCTCATGTGTTTGAGGCTAAGTCTGAGCAAGTTAGCAAGATTTTGTCTCAAAAAATAAAAAGGGACTGGGGATGTAGCTCAGTGAGAAATTCCTGGATTCAATCCCTAGTATTCCCTCTCCTCCTGCCAAAAAAGTGACCGTGGGGAAGATTTATTGGGCCAGAACTGGTTGCTTGCCAAATGTGCTCATCAAAACAGATGTTATAAGACAGAAGAGAAGAGTTTGCCCCTCTTGGGTTAGTCATAGTCCTTGGGGGGGGTCTCTTTTTCTTTTAGAAAAATAACTCCCCAGATAAAGAGAAACAATAGACAGCAGGAAGTAAAAGTGAATTAGTCAATAGTATGTAGAAATTAATTTCCTAGGAGGAAGAAAAGAGAATTTCTAGAATGGTTTTAGAATCAGAAGGACCTGTGAGGCCATCCAGTGCCTTAGTTTCACATTTGAGTCATTGTGAGGGAAATGGCTTGGCCAAAATATCAAGATTGACTTTGAGACAATAGGTATAACTTGAAAATATAGCATTTTAGGCTTTCTCCTTTGAATAACCTTTAAAATTTTTATTGGCAAGAACACGAATTTAATTTTTTTAGCGAACATTTTAGTTGTCTATATTTAAGCATTCCAAGCATTCCATAATTTAATAATTGAGACATAACAATTATATGCCAATTACATTTTAATACCCAAAAGACATTAATTAATTTTGTCCAAGCTCAGCATGCAATAAAGTAACTTGAGATCTTCTCCTTTAATGTAATTTTTAATAATTTAACCATTGGTCATGACGGGGAAAGACTTTATGATTTGAAAAGTTTTTAAAGTTTGAAGATGATCCTGGTCTAACATCTTTAGTGTTATTCTGATCACCACAAAGGAAGGGAGTTGATGTGGAAAGTAAATTCATTGCTAAATACCTCAGCAAATCGTGATTCTTTCATTTTCTAGGGCTTCTAGTTCTCAGACCTTGGCTCCGGGGAAAATTGGCCCTATTAGAAGGATAGCTTGACAAGTAAGTTTAAGAGACATCCTTTGAGCATTAGTAGGAACAGAAGGAATGCGATATTTTAGAAGTCAGTATTAGTAGGTTCCAACTTGCTTGTGAAATTGGGCTACTATTTTTAAAAGTACAAGTTGTGCCAAGAGAATGTGGAATGAGGCAATTTTGTTGGAGAAATGGCCTGTACTGTAGTTCTACTACTCTCCAACTTTCTGGGATCCTATCCCTGGTGACTTTTTTGGGGAAACACCAGCTCAGAGAGATGTCTGTCTCCTTCAGTAGAAAAGAATTGAAGAGAAGTAAAGACATTGCCTTGGACGGTCTCCAAATGTAACATCAGAGTTTGGCAAATGTTTGTGCTGACAGGTTAAGCTGCATCCTGAAATGTAATTGTGGGCCAAGTCCACCATTTTCAATAGTTTCGTCTCTTTCTTGTAGCGGGAGTTTGCAGAATATGCAAAATCACCTTCATGTTCTTTGGCTGGAGATTAGCCATGTGGTAAAGGATTTGGTGAGGCTTAATCCTGAGAAGAATACAGAGCTAACGTATTGTAACATTTTCCGCTAGACTTTTTTTTAAAATTTTTTATTGTTATTTTTTACCAAGAAGACTCTTAAGAATCAGAGTAACCCACCGTAGAAAGAGAGAAGAATGCTAAAGACCACTCAGGAGCGTTACTAGGTTTCTGCTCGAATTTACTGAGCATCAGGCAGTTTAATAATCATGTACTTACATATATACACTATCTAATGTATTATATAATAAATTACACCGGCAGCTAAGATGAAGAATGTTGTACTGTCTGTCTTTTAGGGTTGAGGATTGAGTTTGTACGTAAAAGTCTCTTAGGAAGAAGCTGGCCCTGAACTGTCATGGTAACTGTTCCCATGTTAGAAATAAGGAAAGAAAGACTTAGCTTGTTGATATGTAACCTTTGGACTGAAAAAAGCTGGAACTCAAAGCCAAATCTGCCCTCCTGTGAAGCCCATCGCTAATCTCAACCTTTAAACTTACTGCTTTGCCTGTGGCATGGTGGCCTGTTTCATTTATGAACAGCTCTTGTAGAAGTCCCTTTTATATTAAATTGAGTGCTGACTTCTTTTAGTTCTGTAGTTTTCATCTCAGATCTATCAAAGTGTCGGACTTTGTCCTAAAAAGGAACAGAAAAAGTATAAACTGAGGCTCGCTCTGCCCCTCATTTATGTTAGGATAATGAACTAAATGTTTGATGAGCACTCTGCAAAGCTTGGACTTTGGGGAAAAAAGACAAGAACCTAGTTTGGAAGGCTCTTATATAAGCCCAAATGAACCAGAACTGAGTCTCTTGCTTACAAATTTCTTTCTTCCATTGAAGATCATTCTCAGGAAATATGATTGCTGGCGTCAGGAGGATAATTATAAACACCAGTGGATGGGAGGGGTGGCTATGGACGCAATGCTGTCTGCTGTGTTAAGGGGGTAGTGAGGGCTTCGCTGCCTCTTGTTTTTAGCTACTGGGGCAAAAATAGCCTCAACTTTTGTGGATAGGAAGAGACACGGGCATTTTTAAAAAATTGTTAAAGATCTTGCAAAATGTGTTCTGATAACTGGGTTCAAATTTAAAAACCCATTCTAATAAGCTGTATAGGAATTGTGTGTACAAGATTACCCCCTTTATTGATTATCTGTTGAAGGATAACTTGTACAATTTAGGGCAGGGGAAAGTTTCCTTCTACTTTTTATCAGATAGAGATATACCAAGCAGTCAGGCTGCCACGTGGAGCCACACGTTCCTTATAGATGGAAGAAAAATCAAAGATGCATGTCCTCAATGCACTGAAGTGGCACCATGGTGTACGGCAGCAATGTAGCAGAGAGATTATTTTATTAATAATTCTGCAATGAGTGATGTTTGTGCTTTGAAAATACATAACATCTTTAAAGGATGTACAAGCATGTATCATAACTTAGTCATTGTTGTTTATGTTGTTACTTTGCATTCACCCTCCATTGGAAATCAGTTTAGGGTCCAGGTCTGAAAATTCAGCTTTGTTTCTCCTTCTTTGAGCTGCAGAGTAGAGGCAGCTCTGCTGCAGCACCTCACACTGGGTTATGGACGGGCTTATCTTTCTTTGTGTGGGCCCGCAGTGCAATATATTTCTGGAGCGTGCGGAATGCTTCCTTAGTTCCCCCTCTTAACAACAGCCTGGAGCTCAGTGTCTTTTGAAATTGTGTTTGAACTAGTTATACAGTATGATCATCATTAAAGCGCTGCTCTCAAGAATATGATAACAGCTTTGCCTCTATGTGAGAAATGAGTCTTGAAATCTGTGGAATTTCTGAACATTTCTGATGCTTAAATGCTGTATTAAATACTTCGCTGGAAATTTATGTTTATATAAGATCAGCAGCTTGTTGATTGGGCTGTTTAAACTTGGGACATACTGTCTCTTTTTCTTCCTGCCTCCTGTTTCATTCCCTCATTCCCTCATCTCCCTTGCCCTTCTTGCCGATCGCTTCTGAGGCCCAGTCCTGGGTTTCTCTTAAGGAGTTCTCCAAGCTGTGCGATACGCTCTCTTGATTTCAACCAATATTCCTCAGCCTAATGTTCCTACAGCTGCATCTCTAAAGCCTTTGACCATGTAGACTCTTGGCAGGCCCCGGAATTCCAGCTGTCACTAAGCACTGACATGTTGAAAACGGATCATTTCTCTCCCTGCAAAATTGATCTCATTCTGAGTTCCGTTTTCTGTCAGCAGATGGGAGCGCCTCTGAGACTGACTGATGATGTTTTCTTTCTCTGTTATGCTTCCCTTCCAAATACAATACGCTTCGCCTATGCCCCATGCCCCACTGTCCGTCTGTCCCTTCTCTCATGGCCCACGCCTTGGCTTTCTGCACACAGTCATTCCTGCCGTGACTGTGCCTTAGAATCCCCTGGGGAGCGCTCGACACTGTGGATGCTTTCGCCCCACCCTACGAAGTCATCATGTGTTTTGAAATGCCCCAAGAGATTGTACTGTGGAGCAGTGTTGAGCATTGCTGCAGCAGATTTCGGTAAATACTTGTAACTAATTAAACGGCAATTCTATACACATCATAAATACAGGGTGATGTTTTGGTGCTGGTTAATAGTCACTACAATGCTGGTCTTGGTAGCATTTTTTCAAATGATCTTAGTGACCGTGCATCATAATCATAGAGCCTCGATGATTCTCTACTATATAGAGGAAAATGTATTGGAGGGCAGGGCGATTTCTTCTTAAAGGGATCTGGTCTTAAAAATTTAAAAATAAGATATAGACATTTATGATACTTTTTAATTTAAAACTATAAATACATTTTGGAAAGATTTCCAAACTTTTTTTCTCCCTGCCATGTGAGCACAATTTGTTTGCCCATGTCTATGATGGTAGGAAGATGCTATTTTTACATACATGTATATAATTGTATAATTGCTGAATCAAGCTTCACAGAGTTGGTGTAGGCATAGCTCTTCAGAAAGTGAATCTGATGTAATAGACAAGATTTGACGTTGACAAGGCTGTGTAGTGGTAACATTGGAAAGTACCAGAGGACACTCCAGATGGTTTCCAAAGCTGGGGAATAAGTGAGATGATCAGAGTGGGGCAGTAGAGAAGCAAAGGCTGTTAAGTTTAGGCCATATTTTTCTCCTCTCTAACAAGGAGGGAGAGAAGAAGATGGAGATGGAGGGAGGGATGGGGGGGATATGAATACCTATCCAGGAGGCCTGATAGATTTGTAATGAGGATCCTATAGGATAATGAATGTGAACAGATGTTTGTGTGTGTGTGTGTGTAAATATAAGTTTGTAATTTGTTAGGAGAAATTTTTCAAAGGTAAAAAAGAAGTTTTATTGCCTTCCAGCTCTTTCAACAGAAGCCTATTTTAGTAAAAGTGTTACTTTAAGGTTCCTGTGCTGGGAAGTGACTGATTTGGGAACACAGTTGGAAGGTTTGTATTGTGAGGATGATATTTTTTGGTGACTTTCCCTAGTTTTGATCCTTATAAACTCGTACCACTTTCTATGTCTTGATGCAGTTTTGAATATTGAAAAGGAGTCTCAAATCTATGGAATTATTACCTCCAGTTTGGAGAGCTGTGTCATGGACACAGGCAGAGAACAGAATGGGTCAGCAAGCTTTTGTGGAGTTTGCAATGTAACCCAGCTACTTCAGTTAAGGTAAACTACTGGCTATATTGTAGTCTTAAGGATCTTTTAAATCACATTAAAATTTTTTTTCTCTATGTTACTCTGAGTCTCGTCTCTTCTGAACAAAGATTTCTCTGTCATTTTTAAACAAAATTTATTTTATCTTTGGGCCTGGTGATGCCCACCTAGAATTGCAGCTACTTGGGGTGCTGAGGCAGGAGGATGGCAAGGTCAAGGCCAGCTTGGGCAACTTAGTGAGACACTGTCTTAAAAAAAATAAAGAGGCCTGGGCTCAATCCTTAGTCTCTCTCTTTCTTTCTTGCTTTCTCTCTCTCTCATTTGGCTCTGTCCTGTAACTTAAGTAAAGTTTTGAAGAAAGGAGAAAAATGGCAGCAGGGAGAAACCAGAGCTTTTGTGTATTTTTAAATTACTTGAATAAAGTCAACTCGATGCACCTTAATAAATGTTGAATTATTCATTACATGCCAGGAATGATAGTGGCTGTGTTAGTAATGCTTTAGGCTGCAAGTAACAAGACTTGATTGTCTCTGGCTAGATGAAAACTTATTATCCTACTTGATAAGAAACTCATAGGTCAGGGTTGTGGATTGGGTGCAGCAGCCCCACGGAAGTAGAGACCGAAACTTTTCCTGCTTTCTGCTCTGCTGGTCTCAGGGTGCTGGCTTTTGTCCTGAAGCTGTTACTTCTCAGTCCCATTGTGGATCCCATCATGCTGCTGCTCCAATCACCACTGCATTTGTAACAAGGAATGTAGGATAGGTAGACAGATAGGTGGAAAAAACCCATCACACAGTGCTTTCCTCAGAGAGGAACATTTTCTCAGTCCCTTTTACATCCCCAGTAGACTTGTATATAGCTGCTAGAGAAAGCACATAATGGAAGAGTAAGAATCTGATTTTCATGTTATCTGAGGTCAATAGTAATTCATAATTAACATTCCAGCTGAAGGAGATGTTCGTTTGTAAGAAAGACGGAGGGCGGTAGTTGAGTGGAGACCAACACTGGCACCTGGTAGCATGTGCAGGGCTTTCAAAGGAGAGATGGTGAGCCCTGGTGCCTGTGACCCCATTGCCCAGTGGTGGGGAGAAGACGAGGAGCCTAGTGACCATGGTGATCCATGGGATAAGGTCACCGTGTTAGAAAAGTGCAAATACAACACTGTTACAGGAGGATGTGGAGAGAGCTACAGAAGTTCCAGGAAATCTTGGAGAATATAGCTCCTGAGACAGCCACTGACGTTTCCGACAGATGCAGATGGATAGGCGTGGTCTTCAGACATCTGCAAAGTCAAAAGTCTGGGGTTTCCATAGCAGATGTCCAGGAGAGTAATCAGTAATCTTTCTTAAAAACAAAACATCTCCTTTAGTTGGAAAGTTAATTATGAATTACAATTGATAATCAGCAGAAATATTGGAAAGTCTCTGCCAGGCAGTGCTGTTGGACAGCAGCAGATGCATGAGAGTGTGATTAAATGTGCGCGCAAGGCTGGCCTGCAGCTACCAGCTGCAGGGAGGGCCGGGTGCGGCTGCTCACAGACTAACCTTCCTTAGCAGGTGGCCCATGTTTCTCCTCTTGGTGCTCGACTCATTCAAGGGCCACCCTTGGCTGCATTTAGAATTGAATTTTGAGTTCTTGTGTGTTTCTGAGGTCTGTTGTTTACCATCTGTAGATGCGGATAGTATTTTTAAGTGAAAGGAAGTCTCCAAGGACCTGGAGTCATAGTTCCAACTTCCTTAATGTGATGTGATACTATCATGCAGTGTAGTGAACTGTGGTCGGCATAGAATGCTGCTGATTCATATTAGCTTCATTTTGAGCGATGCCTAATAAACCATACCAAGTTATTTTTG
The DNA here is from genome assembly GCA_004026905.1 of Hystrix cristata. Taxonomy (NCBI): domain Eukaryota; kingdom Metazoa; phylum Chordata; class Mammalia; order Rodentia; family Hystricidae; genus Hystrix; species Hystrix cristata. The sequence continues at coordinate 29,688 of PVJO010006885.1, read as the reverse complement.
GTGCAGTTAAAGCAGTCATTGAGCCAATTTTTCAGTATGAAAACCAGTTAATGGACAGAAATGGTAATTGGAACTAAATCTCAGTCTTCTCTAAGTTTCTCTCCAGATAGCTCCACACTGCTCTATACTGTGGTCCTGCCAAAGCACAACTGGAGACACAGGTGGAGAAAGAATTGAGAGCTCCAAGCAGCCTTCCAAAGAATGGCATATGTGGGATGAAAAAATCCGAATAATGAAAAGAAAACCAGCACTCAGGGGATTGAGTGATGATAGGCCCAGTGAGGGATGGGGTCCTAAAAATTTCGTGTTAATGTAGCTCCTGATGACAGTTGGCTTTGAGAGTGACAAAGATGATAGTTTTATTCTTCTTTGATCTAATGAAATTTTATGTATAACCTACGTGTATGTATGTTTGTATACACACACCTCAAAACAGTATTTAACTTATTTTGCCATTACACACCACAAAATTTATTATAATAATTTATAATATATGTTAACATATATCTTACTATATTATTTATATGCATATTATATATCTAAACTACTGTGCATATTTCTCTGTATCTATACCTATGTCTCTATGTAGATATTTTAGGTGAAGAAAAGAAGATTCAGAATATGATAGCTGTTTTTGAATGCTATAGGATTGGCATGTGGAAGAAAGTTTGAGGTCTACTGTTGGTTAGCAGAGTAAAAGAGAACATTTGCGCTCAGTCCTACAGATGAATTTTCTCAGGTGAAGTGGGTTGCTGTAGATAATCCCTTCTTTCCATAAAACCGGTCTGATCAAATCTAGGTCAATGCAGTACACTTAAGTGCCAGCGTGCTTCCGGATGACCTGGGCGGCCTGCGACAGTCGCTGGTGTTAGGCTCCCCTCCCAGAGCTGTTGACTCTGTAGGGCTGGGGCAGGCCCAGAACGTGCATCCTAACAATTTCGCTGGTGAGACTTGAGGCTGAGGCTGCTGGTCTGGAGATCACACCTTTTGAGAAGCACTGGGCTCAATATGCCTTGCTTAGGAACCCTTTGGGAATCTTAGCTAAGCATAGAACCTGATTCTTCTGCCTGGACTGGGACCTTAGAGTGTGCATTTTTGATGTCTCCCTGGTGATGCCAATGTGCTTGGTCCCCGACCACACTTAGGAAAACCCTCATCAGGGATGATGAAGTCAGAGGAAATTTAAACATCCTGAGAGTTGTTAGACCCTATGAAATAATTTTATTTTGATAAATCTCTAAAGGGAACAAAGAAGAAAGTGACTTTTGTTTATCAAAAAATATTTTTCAGGGTAAAATACCTGTTATCATGCCATGACTTTTGACACTTTATGACCCTTCTCTGCAAATCTTTAAATAAGAACTCATTTAACTCACTGTATAAGCATTTGCCCTTCAGAAAAATGCCTCATTGATTAAATCTACTACTAGGCTTTAAATGGAAATGACCTTCATGTTCTTTTATTTAATTGAGCTCTGATGTTTACTTGCAGATTTGCCTATTTCTCATAAATGTTCCTATCAAAGCTTATGAGTCAGCTGTGTTTTGCCATTACTGGCTTCAGAGTTGGCCTCTGAGACCTCTTATTTGCACTGCTCTTTGATTCCCATCTTCTGAGCTGCCACTGCCTCTTAGGTTTAGGTTTTCTGGCACAAAGGGGATGGTCTCATTAGGCTCACAGAGTTCTCAGACCAACTGGAAGTGCAAGATGAAGATCTCAAACAAGAAACGCTAATTATCAATAGCTTTTTAACCATTTGGTATGTGATTTTTCTCATAGAAAGGGAAGGAAACCAGCATTTACCTGCCTGTGAACTGGGAATTTTATACCAGTAGCTCATTTAATTCTCTAAGAAGCCATATGGTCCAGGTGATCTGATTGGACCCCTGGGAGATTGACTCAGGGAGACAAAAAACTCATCTGATAACACCTCCCAGCTCCCAAATCATCAAGTCAGAATTTGAACCCTGGAAGCCTGTCTCCAAAGCATTTAGGTTCTTTTCATATGTAGAGGCTTCTTAATACAAACAACAGATTCTTTGTAATGCAGGTGTTCTCAGATCAAGGACCAGAGACGTGACAGTAGGAAGTTTTGATGGGACCAGAGAACACAAACTCCCTGCTCAATACTGCTTCTGGTTATGGTTCTTACCCAGCAACCACTCATAGACTGTATCAGCCTGTGATACATAAATCGAATGAAGTTTATGCAGTTGATGGGAGCATCTTCAGCCAAAGATTTTGAACATGTGAAGAGCATCTTGTGCTGATTCTTAAGCTGTCGGCTCTGAGCTGAGGCTATATGACCACATTTCTCCTTTGCCAGCTCCCTCCCTGATGGAAAGGGACTACCAGAGGCTGCTTGGCCAAAGGAGGGGAACAGGAGTGGGTCTCCCTGCCCTGCTTGCCTCTTTTCCTGAAAATGTCCCTTCAGCCACAGTGCATTCTTCTTTCTTTCCTTTTTTAAAGTAGACTTTATATTTTAGAGCAGTTTTTGGTTTCTAGCAAAATTGAAGGGAAGATACAGAAATTTCCCTCATTCCTTCTACCCATGATGTGCTTAGCATTTTCCATCATCAACATCCCCAGCCAGAGTGGTACATTTGTTACAATGCGTGAACCAATATCGATACATCATCACCCAATGTCCGTAGTTTGTAGTAGAGTTCACTCTCGATGTTGCGCATTCTCTATAGGTTTGGACCAGTTTATGATGCTGTGTGGCTGAGTAGAGTCTGTAGTGCTACAATAAAATACCTGGCATTAGGTAGTTTATAAAGAGGAGGAATGTATTTCACAGTTCTGGAGGCCAGAAAGTCCAAGATCAGGGCTCTGTCGGTTTTGTTGTCTAGCCTCCACTTCTAGGATGATGCTTCAAATGTTGCAACTTTTGGAGGAAGAATAATGCCATTCCTCTCATGGCAAAATAGAAGACTGAGAAGAGCAAGCCCATTTCTCTGAGCCTTTTTTTTTATCATCATCACATCAGTCTCGAACACTTCCCAGCACTGTCGCATTGGCGATTAAGTTTCCAACACACAGGTTTTTGGGGACACATTTATAATATTGTACAGTGATTTTTCACTGCCCTAAAAATCCTCTGTGTAACAGCTCTTCCTCCATGAGCAGCGGTGGTTTGTTTGCAGCAGTTGACTCTGGTTTCCGACTTTTCCTCACCATTCCAGAAGCCGTCCGGTGTGCTCCCTCCAAGGCATCTCCGTTAGGGGGCTGCTCCTAGCAGGGACCGGGGCCCAACCGTGGGGTCTCTCCCAGCCTCTCATCTCTACGCTCTCAGCCCTAGGGTTGTTCTTGCTTCCTTTGACATCTCAGGGATTCCTTTATGACTTTTAGTACTCAGAAACCAATTTAATTACCTCGTTATATTAAATTCTGTCTGTTACTATAACTCATGGTTTCTGTTTTCCTGACTAGATCTTGACTGATACATGATCTTTTAGAGAATAACTTCTTACCTGTTCTAAAGTGTGTGTCTGTCTCATTCGATGCTACCATTTTATAGCAGACCAAACTGATTTTGCTAGTATTTAAGGTCCATTTTCTTAGTTATTTTCCATTCCTGTCACTGTGAAGGGTGCCACCCTCATTCCCTCTCATTCCATCTGTTCTTCATTGTCATTTCTGCTATAGGGCGGGCACATAGTAGATAGAGGTGTTGGGCTGTCAGAGACTTCTGGGGGGCATTTACGTTTACAGATCATGCGTTTTAATGTAAACCTTTATGAAACTTTCAGGAGTAGCTATGTTTTGTAAAACTCCATAGAGCCATTGTATTATTAGCAACCCATTGTATTATTAGCAATGGCAAGAACATTTAAACTCATGTACAACCCAGACATCTGTAATGGTAGATTAAAACAGGCACTGTGCCTTTGAGCCAAGTCTGCAGTTTGGAGGCACCAAAGGACAGTCCCTGTGATATTGATACCTGGGGCAGAAGAAATATTCCCAGACTACTCGGAAAGTCAGGAATGGTGGGCAAGCTCAGTACTTGGAAGGAGGGTGACAGAGGTCCGAGGGTATGCGTCTCTACCTCTTAGTTTTTAGCTCAAGTCACTGAAACTTTAGACTCGTCCTCCTGTGTGAAACAGTGAGGATGGTATCTATTTGCTTATCCCTTGGGGGCCTTCTTGAGGCTTGACCGAGCTACAGCCAGAAAGCACTGGCAATTGTGAAGCACCTGGCAAGTGTGGTGGAATTAAAGGATTAATGTATTACAGAAAGACTCGGAGCTCCCAGATCTTAATGTTCAATTTTGAAATTTTGAGGTGTCTGCCAGTAACAAGATTCTGTGACACAGTCTGCCCCTAGGCTTTGAAGGTCTGTTTCTTGGGACTCTGCCATCGTTGGCCCATCGTCGGGGGAAGGTGCATGACTGGGAACACCTGGACCCCAACACAGACTGGCAGCACGAGAGCAGCAACAGGGACGGTGCCTGCGTGAGAGCCGAGAGTTAGAGGGAAAGGGAATTCTGAGACATGCTGGCAGAGCTCTTGATTTGTGTGTCCTGTCAAAAGCTGACAGACTGCTGGAAGTCGCAGTAAGAGATGGAGCTGCTGAAATTGTAGTCAGTGAGGTGAAGAAGCAGAGTTGACAGTGACCAATTCTACATGGGTGTTGTTACATCCCTCGATGAGAGATCCAGATAGTATCCTCCTTGGTGCACAAGGAAGAAGAGATCAGAATAAATCCTTTCTCATGCATGTGTGCTATTCCCACAAGAGTCATCGCTGGTTATAGTAACTGTGTAAGCACCATAATGCAGTGAGAGTATCAGCTAGCTCATGGTAGTACTGTCTTATACTTTCCTGACTAATAAGGACATTTTTATATATAAACATTCTATTCAATTTTTCTTCTTTAAACTTTTATTGTGCATATTTAACGCATACAGTATGATGTTAGGAAACACATATGGTTAGTAAAAAGGTTACTATAGTACAGCAAATTAACATATCCATCATAGTCATTTTTTTTGTTTTGTTTTTGTGGCCAAAGCAGTTAAAACCTCATTTAGCATGAATCCCATATACAGTACAGTTTTGTTACCTATAGTCGTCATGATGTGTGCCAGATCTCTGGATTTGTTCCTTCTACATTATCTGGTACTTTGTTCAATTTTTCTTGCAGATATCAAAATGTCTTTTATATTAAATTTTATGCAAAATATGAACTTCACCCTTTAATAGCTACATCCTGTGTCTCTTTCTTTTCTTTTTTCTTTTCCCTTTTTTTTTTGGACAGCTTCTCATTATGTAGTTCATGTTGGCCTTGAACTCACCACATAGCCCAGGCTGGCTTCAAACTTGTAGTGATCCTCCTGTCCCAAATGCTGGGATTACAGGCGGGAGCCACCATGCCCTGTGATCCTGTATTTTTTGAATAGCTGAAATGAACTCATGATGAAACATCCAGAGTCTTGGGTACTTTTTTTCTCCAGAATCCTGGAAATGTGTTGCAAGTAGAGGCAGTTTTGACATTTCTGAGGTCAACCTGGACTTTCCAAGAATCCCAGTTCTTAGCAGATGACATTTAATAGCTTTCCAGTCACTGTTCTACTACTTACGAGTGGTTAGTGTGGGCTAGACTGACGGGTCCCTTTATTACTGCTATTTAACATGTGGGTATAAGTTTTAGAAAGGTTATTGTGAACTTTTTAAAATTACCACCACCATCATCACCACCACCAAAAGTTTTTGCCAATGATTATTTACTCATGATACTAGTCATTGTCTAAGGGTTTCTTCAGCTTCCTGAAAGAATGGAATAAAGCTCTATTTTGGAAAAAAAAATTCCTTAAAATAACAAAAAGATTTAAAATTAGAAAAGAAAAAGATGGATGAGGAAAGGTTTATAGGATTCAGGCTGTTTATTCTGGAAAAGAGAAGAACGCATTGTTCTCAAATATTTGAGGCGTTTATAGACTCTACCATCTCTCCGGAGGGCTGGCAGAAGAGGAAATGAGTTTATGTTTCAGCAAAAAGAGTGATACAGGAAGAACATTTGAAGTCAAGCGTGATGAAAAACTAAAATAGGACACCAAAGGAAGATTTCTTTTTTACTTTTCATTTTGAAATCGTTATGGATTCACAGGAAGTTTACAGAGAAATGGAGAGGGAATTTTCCTGGTCATCAGAGGGAAAGTTTTGAGTGATCTATCTAGAGAAAAATTGGCGTGGAAGAAAGAGGCTGGGCCCAGAACCATAGTGAGTAGTTAAGCATTCTGTCTGTCTTTGAACCTGTGCCGCCCTTACTCTTTTCTCATGACTGCTTACTGACCAGTGCAGACTGCAGCACACCTGATGTGTGATGTGCGCTTCCATCATCAAGATCCAAGAACAGTCAGCGCTTGTTGAATACTTGCCAAATACTGGGCTCTGTGGTGTGAGGTGTATGTGCATCGTGTCATTGCTCACACAAAATTTGCCAAGTAGACTTTATTGTCTTGATTTTATAAAGGTAGTAACTAGGGCTCAAAAATATTAAACAACCTTCCTACATGTCAACCTTGGAGTATATCTGGAATACTAAAGGACTCGGCCTTTCTACCAGGTGATGCTACCCAGGAAAAATTCAGTTTGCCCTAAGAGGAAAATCGCCTTCTGTCTGAACACCACTCTGCACACCGTCCTGCCGTCTTTGGCCCTTTCCAGTTGCTGTCATGTTGCTGGTGATTTAGGAATTTCCCAACTTGTGGCTGAGTGTAATTATGATTTTCATTATTAGATGAGGAAATAGAGAAATTCTGTGGTGTCTGCCGGCACAGGCGGGAGCAGTTTCTTTTCCACCGGCATTTCAGATTATCTTGGCGTATGTATTTAATGTTGGTCACATTTTTCCTGGTTCCTCAAATCACTTCACCCGGTTGCGTAGTACCATGTCTTTTGGTGCCCCCACTGACTTGAAGGTCATTCTTTTTTCCTGCCCGAGGAGACACTGAGATGGTCTTTTGTTTTTATTCTGCCAGCTATTCTTCTCACCCTCTCTCAGTCACAGCGGAGTCCTTTGCATGAAGAGCTCCGAGGAATTAGCTGCACTGCAGCCGTTTCAGTGCTTTCTGTGTTGGTGTCGTATCGTGGAGGTTTTGAGTCTTGTCTGGTATTACGGTTTCAGGTCTAAAATGTCCCCCAACAGTCTCTTGTGTTCGGAGTGGGGGCCTAATTGGAAGAGGCAGTTCACTGAGAGAGTGACTTGAAGGGTGTATTCTTGTTTCTGGCTCCCTTCTTCTCTCTCTCTTCCTGGCTGCCATGTCATAGCAGCTTTTTTCCATTGTGCCCTTCTGCTGTGTCATTTCTGCCTTGGAGCCAGGTGACTGTAAACTGGATCCTCTGAAAACAGTGAGCCAAAATAAATCTCTCCACCTCTAAGTTAGAGGTATTGGGTATTTTGCCCCAGTTATGAGAAGGTGACTAATAAGGCCTGGTGTATTAGTCAGCTTTTTGTTGCTATAACAAAATACCTGATGTAGCTAACTTTATTTTTTAAAAGGTTCATTTAGCTCATAGTTTTAAAGGTCCACAGGCATGGCACCTGTTAACCCGTTCCTGGTGAGGGCTGCCTCACATCATGGCAGATAGCAGTGCTGGGAGCATGATCACAGCTTGAAAAGGGACAGAGAGAAAGAAGACAAGTAGGCCAGGCTTGTTCAATTCAACACAGTCCTCTCTCGGGAACTCAAGGGGCCAAACTGTATCACATCTCCAAAGCTCTCCCCAGGTTTACTTCTCAAAGGTTCTACCATTTCCCAACAGTCCCACCCTGTGAACTAAGCCTTGAGTCACAGTGAATCCTCAGAGGACGCATACTGTATTCAGAGCATGTCATTTGGCTTACAGATCTTTCTGTTGAATTATTTTCCATTATACTTACTTTGTGGTCTTAAAAGTTTACACACTCATTTTAAGATGTTGAAAAAATATAGAAAAGCATAAAGAGAATATTAAACTAAGTCATTATCTCCTCATCTAACAAAACTCAGTTAACCTTGTAGTGTATCTTCAATTTCTTTTATATGTCAGAAATTTATATGTATATATATAAATAGTGATCATCTAAATGTAGCTGTAATTACTTCTTGCTCCTCTGCACTTTTGCATGTTATTAAGTATTCACTGAAAGCATGTAAATGTTGTTTACCTTTATAATAAATGTAAAACATACATATTTACAAACTTAAATAGAGAAAGGTATAAAATGCAAAGTAAATCTTTTTTTAGTCTCCTAATGTCACTTTTAAGAGTTTCCAATTATTATTCTTGATAAAATGTTTTTTTGGGTGCTGGGGATTGAACTCAGGGCCTTGTGCTTGCTAGGCCAGTGCTCTACCACTGAGCTAAATCCCCAAACCCCAATAAAAATTTTAAGGACACAAATAGAGTATTATACTAGTTATTCTGTGTCTTGCACATTTACTGTTGTGTCATGGAGCACAAAAAAATGGGCCTCATTTTAATAATCTCAGAATTCCATTGTATATGGAGGAACCATATTTCATATGTAGCCTTCCAATAAATATTTGTTTCCTATGTTTGTTGGCATTTCACATATTACTGCAATAAACTTTCTTTTTAAAATGCCAGTATCTGTAGGTAAGTTTATATAATGCAATATATAATTAGTAATTCCCATATTTAGGCTTAGGCATTTTAACAATTTTCTAAATACTGACAAATTGCATTTTAAATTTTGTATGAGTTTAGATGCTCACTTAACAGTTTACTAAAGTAACTGTCTCTCCTCACTCTTACCAATCATGAAACTTATTAAAATATAATTCTTTTGTTAAGGTAGGTGAAAATCATACATTTTGAAGCATTTTTAATTGAGAATGGCTAGTTTTTTTTCAAATATGTGTTGGTCATTTGTACTTATTTCTATGAGCCACTCATTTATATCCTATGAGCATTTTAAACTAAACTAGATGAACAGTTTATGGGAATTCTTGTGTCTCCAAATCTTTCTCAGCTGTGTCTCAGATTGTTAGACCCAACCTGGTGGTGTGAAATGGTGCAAATAACATTTTCCTTATGGGGTTGAGTATCTTGTACGTTAACTGATTTCCATTTTCTTTTATGTGCTATGCCTATTTTAGCATCTTTTGCTCCTTCTTTTATTGACTAGCAAAAATCATAAGTATGTAAAAGTTCAGGTTGCAGAAGAATCTAGAGATTTCAAAACTTTGTGGCTGAGTTCTTTGAAACTCGGGAAATGTTAACAAGGGTAATCCTGAATTCAAGTGGCAGTAGTAAAACAGGGGGAAGAACAATAGCAAACTTGTGATGACAGAGTTATTTCAGTGAACAGTATTGAGTTTCAGCCTTCCAGTTCATCTCTGCTCAGATTATCTATGTTATTATAATATGTGAAGGGTTTAACCGGAGTTGCTGTGGTCAGAGAGGGCCTGGTGACTTGCCCAAGTCTTCACCATAGCAAGAAATAAAAACAACAATGTAACCTGTGAAAACATTAAATATCGTGTTTTACAAGGATGTGTCATTTCATGAGAAAAATATTCACAATAGGAAAGCAAATGAGCTTAGTAAACACAAATGGTGTGATGCAGTTTTGTTTAATAAAATTATGGTAAATAAAGTAAAAAAAATCTGATTTTATATAGGGAAGGGAGACAGAAAATATTTAAAAGTTAGCAATGGTTGTTTTTGATGACACTCTTGGCAATATTTAATATTATTACGAGTTCTTTTTATTACTTTTATTCCTTGTACCGTGTACACTCCTTTAAAACCCATGAAGATCTAAAATGAAGCTTTGGTAGAATTTTCATGGGTAATAGACGTATCATTTTAGTATATATATATAGACTTTTAAAATTAACACTGTATTATACATTTTTATGTTCCATGTATTTTATGTTAATATTCTCTTTTGTCACTATACAATGTTTCATGTTTTAGGAGTCATCTAGAGTTTATTTTTTAAATTTCCTTTCTTCATTATTTATACTCACTTTCCAGGTGATCTTCGTTGTCTTATGGCTTTGTACCATCTGTATGTTAATGACACTAAATTTATGTCCCTCCAGATGGTCAGGCTGCTTACGTGATAGCTCCACCGAGCAGCCCGGTAACCTAACAGGCATAACCTCCAACTTGGCATGTCTCCCACTGACCTCATGACCTTCATCGTGACCCCAAGTCTGACCACATCCTTCCAGAAGCTCAGGCGAAGTCCCGTCATCCTCTTCAGTCCCTTCTTGGCTCAGCCCTTGTCAGCCTGGCAGTGAATCCTGTGGTCGCCCCCTCGCAGTTGTTTCTGGTTGCAGCTGCTTCTCATCACCTCTTTTGCAGCCTTCAGCTCTTGCCTGGATGGTTATAGTAACCTCCCAGCTGCCCTCACTGACCCCCTCCTTGCTTTCCTTCAGTCTGTCCTCAACAGAGGAGCAAGTGATCTTGTTGAAAGAAAAACACATCATTTACATTTTCTTCTCAGCTTACTTCCGTGGCTTCCCCACCTTATTCCAGGTAAAAACCAAAGTGCTTACCATGGCCAGCAAGGAAGTCACTCTGATTGGCTGTGTGTGCCCTCTGACTCTGTCTTAGTCCTCTTGTGTTTGCTTACTCGGGTCCAGCCGCACTGGCACTCCTGACACACCTCCAGCATCTCAATCATAATCCTTCTTCAGGCCCTGGTTCCGGGCTGCTCTTCCATCCAGAATGTTCTTACCCCACTTATCTTCCTTGTGTATTTATTTCCTTTTTCCTTCTGGATTCTGTTCACTTTCTCACTAAGACCTTCCCTGACCAAATCTATTTCGAGTTGCAACCCCTCCCTGCTACCCCTGTCTTTCTTGGGAGACTTAATTTTTTCTTCTCTATCACACTGGTCTATCCCTTTATTGTTTTTTAAATCTCCTCCTGCTAGAATGTAATCTCCCATAAAGGCAGGAATTCTGTTCAATGCTGCATCTCCCACATGTAGAGCACAATAAGTCATCTGTTAGCAAATTATTAAACTGGCGTATATACATGTTTGCATTTATGCCTTTTCTTCTTTGACAGATTTCCTTTGGTGCATACCAAAATATGGGATTACCGAGCAAAAGTACACAACCGTATCACAAACAGTAAGGATGTGTCTTGAATTAGCTTATCTTATATTAGGGAGAGGAGAAAATTTAGTTTTCACTTATAGGTTATGTTAGGAGCAACTGGTTCTAAATCCTGTTTAAGCTATTTAGCTTTAAATAGCTAGCTTGAGCAGATATGAACTTCTTTGAGCTTTAGTTTATATTTCTGTGAAATGGGACTAATCCTGACTTCAGCGTTGTTGGTTTTTAAAACAAGAATAAAACACTACAGAGCAGTTGGCGCATAGTAATTGTCTGTAAATATCGGTTTCCTTTCTTCATCCTGGCTTCCCAGTAAGTATTTATTCCCTTGAAACAATGTTATCTTAGATAAGATTTTCAGGTATGCACCTGCACAAATGCTTACCTGGCGGGGCGTGTGTATATATGTGGATTTAAATATGCACCCCTCTATGGCTCTCAGAATCTAATCTAAACTGTCTCCACTAGCTTTACATTTTTAGTTCTTGCTGTGTGATGGTAGTCACGGCATGCTCAGTGCTGGGTGCTTGTTGGCATCTAAGGAAGGGCCAGTGGTCAGGCAATGGATTGAATCTATCGCCTCTCCCCACATCTGTCTTGAGTTTTTACTTGTGTATAGTTAGATTTTTTCCAGCACATTACGGAGTGGGACACAGGTTATTTCCCATAATTAGATTACATTGTTTCACCTGTTATTAATGGGTTGGGATTAATTTCGAAGACCTTGCAAGTACTTCTGTATTTTCCAGTAGTGTATATTTGGCATTTCTGCTGTTCCATTCTGTCTGGTGACAGGTTGCCTTTCAGCCTAAAGAACTCATCCGAGTGGGGGTCAGGAGACCACAGATTCCCTTTTGTTTTCCTTTCACTTTCATTCTTTGAAGCATGATTTCCTGAAAATAGAATTTCATGCTGACACTTTGTTTTATTTCCTTCTTGTTTTTACTTCCAGTAAAGATGTTACTTTGTGTCATTTAGCCCTCATAATTTCTGGTAAGAAGTACACTGCATTTCAAATTTATTTTTCCTATATATAGTATGTATTTTTCGTGGTGACTTTTCAACATTTTTATCATTAATTTGTCCTGGATTTTCTTCTTTTGAACATCTTTTGGAGTTCTCAAGTTCCTAGAATCTGGATATTTATATCTTCTACCAGAGTTGGGGAGTTGTAGACTATTTCTTTTTCTTCCCCAGGCTCTCACCTTTTTTCGCGATACCTCTTACGTTAAACTTACAAATTGTTCCATAGTCCCTCCAAGTATGTTTGTTTGTTTTTCCATTTTTTTCACTTTTTCGGATTGTGTGGTTCGAATTCATTGAATTTTTCTTTTGCATGTTTAGTCCCCTAATGGTGGGCTGTATTTTCTTCATTCTTCGTCAGCTCACTGGGTTGCGTCCTGCTCTGAAAAATGTTGATGATTCTGTTAACAGGCATTTTACTTTGACCCAGATTATAGCCCAGAACCCCTGCAGTGGATGACGGCTTCACTCTCAGATCACTTCTTTAACCTTAGCTGTTAGCTGCATTCAGTTTACTTTGTACATTCATGGTTCAGAAGTCGGTTGGAATCATGGCAGGTTTATACAAGGAATTAGGGTTTGCTTCTCTGGCTTTTTCATTCCACGGCTCTCTAGTCTCTGATTTCCCCAGGTTCCTCACCCTGGCTCCTGCAGCTGAAAGAGTGCTTTTCTGTCAGAGTTACACCTGCCACCATGACTCGGGACAGAGCTGCGAAACAAATACATGAAAGAGCAGACAGAGTGCTCATTTCTTGCTGGTTGCTTCTTCGAACTCTTGACTTCTTTCCAAAGTCCCTTAGCTTCTTTTCTGTCTCCAGATCCCACCGTAGTGTGTTTTGTTTTTTGTTGGGGGCTTTGGGGTGGGGAGGGTTGTTATGCTGTGCAGAGTGTGCAGAGTTATGGATGAAAAGTCTGTTTGTCAGGGTCTTGTTCCCTAACATCAGAAACAGTATCCCCCTTCCAGTTATTTTTCGTTGAGATCTTTATTGAGATAGGAGTAGAATCCCATACAACTGTAAGAATTAATACAGCAAGATCAAAAATACACTTTACCTAGTTACCCCTTTTTGCAAAACTGTAGTATGATATCACAACAAGGATATTGACGCTGATAGGATTTACTGAGCATGCTCAGTGTGAGAGAGAGAGAGAGAGAGAGAGACAGAGACAGAGACAGAGAGTTGAGAGGGAGTTATATACAGTTTTAGCATATGGAGGTATTTGTATCCAGCATCAGTCTTACAACTGTCTTTGAAAAGTACAGGAAATGCTGAAGTTGGGAAGAACTAACAACTTCTGATCACACTATCTATGGAAGGTGATTACTTTTTTTCAGTAATAGTGATTGATCTCAGAGCCTTCACACTGATCTATATCCCTATCCCATTTTCATTTTTAATTTTGTGATAGGATCTCCCTAAGAGGGTAAATTGCCCAGGTTGGGTTTGAACTTGTGGTCTCCAGCCTCGGCCTCCCCGAGTGCAAGGATTGCAGGCATGCATCACCAGGCCTGGCAAAGAAAATTAAATATTTTTAATTATTTAGAACACAGACATATACCCTGTAAATGTCTTTAAAAATAATCCCCTCTTTTAGACTGTAAACTTCTTGATTGCAAAGATGACTTCATCTTTTGTGCATGAATCCCACCAAAGTGCTTCCCAGTGCCTACTTTACTGTATAACACAGAGATGTTTCATTCATCTTTGAAATACAATACTTGTTGTGCAGTAGAATTGAAAAGTAGGACTCTCTTAAATATTTTCTCTGCTTTTTAACCAACGCCAGGATTTTTCAAAGCTTACATCCTTATTATATTTACTTTCAAATATGTTACATGAAAGTACTTTATAGGTGTTTGATCTTTTGAAGGTGGTATTGCTGCCTTTGATAAAAAAGTCATTAGGTGAGCACTTCCTGGTAGAGGTATCATCAAAGCTCAAAAGTGCTTACTTTCTTTCAACGATTGTATTTCTAGGTGTTCTAGCCCGTCACCCAGCTAGCTGTTTCTCTATGTCTCTCCAACCACAGTGAAAGGCAGCTTTCGTGAATTTATTTTGTTGGAGCCAATGTTTTCCTTTTAAATCCATTTTTTCTGTAATGTACTATGACAGAGGGTGATAAAATTGTCTAATTGTGAAATGAGTTTATTAGGAATCTAATATGCTCTCTGGAAAAAAAAAAAAAAAGCCCAGGTAGAGATTATTCACAAATTCTTTGGAGAATAAGTACAAATAAAATTTCTAAATTTTTACATAACCAGAGAAGAGGTATTGCTTTTCTTTTCTTTCTTCTCTTGTTGAGAATTTGAGATTAACTTTTTCTGCAGGTCATATTCAATTTCCTAAGTTTTAGAAGTCAAGTGTTCGGCTCTCCGCTCTGGCTAAGTTGAAAAGAGACTATACAATGGGGGTTGCCAGAGCCCGCTCTCTGTGGGCAGTGCAGACATCACAGAGACCTGTGGATTATGGAAACGGCTGCTGGTATTGGAATGGGCAGTCTCCTACCCTGAGTAGATGTGATATTCAAAGGAGTTAAAACACACAGCCCCACTTGGAGGGGATAGCAAAGCACTTAGTATTGTATTTTAGCTGATTCGTTCACTTATTCTTCCACCAAATATTCTTTGAATGTCCAAAGACTTCCATGCATGTAAATAGTGTGACACAATAACTTCAAGCAAGGAGTTCAAGGACTTCGATCTATCAATTGAGTTAAATTCCCTTAAACTCATCTATCGTTCTTCACATACACACATCTTTTCCTGAAATTTCAGTCTTACTTGGGCAATAAACAAGAATGAGAAGCTGATTTTCATCACTTTCCTGGGAAAGAAAGGTGTCATCCTCTGCTTGGGGTTTCCAAGAAGAGATGTTCAGCCTGTGAGTTTAGAGTCTTCATTGTTTAGAAGAAGGATCATGTTCTAGACCATCAGGATGTGATAAGGATGATGGTGAACAAGTCCCAAAGGGAACTTGAGCACAGTGTGTCTGAAGTAGTGGAAATGGGGAAAATAAGGAGGGCCAGGGCGAAAGCAACAGGGAAGAGGAGAAAAACCATTGGAAGAGTTGATTTTTGACCTTCACATCCAATTAATTTGCTCTTTTGGGGCTGGGGATTTAGCTCAGTGGGTTAGAATGCTTGCCTAGCAAGTTCAAGGCCCAGCACCCAAAAAAAAAAAAAAAATTTGCTCTTTTGCCTAGTTTTCATTTTTTGCTATACTTCCTGTCCTTTTTACACCCCTCGTAAAAGCTTATGATGAGGAGACAAATAAACAGAAAATAGAAAATTTTATCAAGGAAACAAATTCTGGCATCTGCTTCGGACGTTGCCCACGTCCAGTGTCATTTGCCCCTACAACTGCAGCTATCATTCCATGTTTATTGTTTGCAGTGAAGGCCCAGAGTTGTTAGGAAGGGTGGGGACATAGGGAATGTGTCTCAGAGAGTTTTATGTTAAAACAAATAGAGAATGCAGAAGTTTGGGGACTATCCCAGTTTCTAAAAGATTTGCAAACTGGGGAAGTGCAATTATTCTTTCCTCCCAGCTTTCCTCCCAGACAGCACAGTATAACAGGTCTTATACTTTATTTTCTGACTTAGGCTTGTTCACGTGCAGTGTTCTTGTTTTCTTGTTTGAAGAAATTTCTTCACTTTTACTTGAAACGGGACCCAGTACAATACTATGTGACACTGTATACATCAACCTCATTAGACCCATTAAAAAGTCTTTGTTTACCTAATTGTTCTTTTTTCTAATTGTTCTTTTATCAGCTACTGTTAAAGAAGCCTCATCTAAGATTTACTCACCATCTGTTTTGTACATTTATCAGTTGTCGCCTTTGGCCAACATCGAATTCTCTTGAGTAATACTTTTGTATTGTATTAAATTACTTTGTATTAATAGAAGATATTTAATGTCACTACTGGAAATGCATTATTTACAGAAGCTTATTTTGTGAACACTTAGTCTAAAATACTCTTGAAGTTATAAAAGCTTTTTCCTTTTTAGTTTTATTAGTGATGTCACCATACATCTGGGGGTCCACACACTCTGCCTGTTCTCCTCTGTGCCTCATTTGCGCATTAAACATGACTGGAAACGAACCCCGAACTTCCCATTCTTCTTGATCTAGGCAGTTGCTTACAATAAAAACAGTTCTGCTGATGCTTGTAAACACTTGGCGCTTTCAACTTGTCTGGGACGGCATGCTATTTGACATCCTTCATTTCTCCTTATGAGAAAGAAGCAAATGACCATAAGGCAGAGAATTTTAAGAAGCTACAAGAGATGGGGACTGAGTACAACACCCTTTGATTATAGGTGGAAAATGGCCAAGTTTATGACGAGGGTGATCAAAAACATACTCTTTGCCTGGGTAATCAAATGCTTAATGAGTACTTTTATAGAATAAGAAAATAACATGACTATTGATAATGTTTTAGAAAGAAGAGTGTAAGTCATCATTTAAAAATCATTGTTTTATTTATATATCTCATTTATATGATTGAACTTTTATCTGGTAAGTTTTTCATCTGTAGAGTTTCATTATGACCTGATGACGAGGCATTTAAATGTTTAAAAGGGTTTCTTTTTTTAATGTCACTGCTGGGGGACTAAAGGAGGAAAAGCAGTTAAGGATGTTTTGTAATTACCCATGTGATTGTTGACACTGTGCACCCATAAAGTCCTGCCGGCATTTTATCAGGATAATTGAGTAGCGTGTGACTGGTGGTATTAAGAACAGCTACAGGAAAAATAACTCCCGTCTCTCTTCTTCCCACCGTCTCTAGATTTATAGCCAAACCATGTGCCACAGCCCTCAACATCCAGGCCAGTGGGCCGCAGACTGCCCAGCCAAATGCCATCCTGGAAAAGGTCTTCACTGCAATCACAAAGGTAAGAGCATCCTTTCCTGGGGTGCGAGTTGTCCACATCCCCACTATTCTCAGCTGGGGTCATTCGGTTCTTCTCTCTTTGATTTTGAGAACCAGCTTCTGCCCCTCCTCATGCCTGAAAGTGAGTTGAGAATGCAAGTGTGAGACCTAGACCGTGGACGCCGGGTGAAGATGGGCATGCGTCAGACCTGCTGGTTTGCTCTCAAATTGATTTTAGAAGCTTGTCTATGAAGGAGTCACAGTTAGACAGTGGTTAGTCTAACCCAGCGCCACTTTCGTTTCAGGTGACATGCGTGATACGGGTAAATCCTGAGTGGGACTTTTGGAGAGGACCAGGCAGAATGAAGGGATATGATTTATGTATGTGTGAAAAAAAGGAACCTGTCTGCTTAGAGTGTGTCCATGCATTCTGGGAGTTGGGATAAACAGGCAAATATGAAGAACAACGGCAAGATCATTGAAAAAGAAAAGAGTTGAATGTGAGGAATGAAGACTTTAGGCGAAGAGAGTCAAAAGTGAAGAAATAGCTTCACCATGTTGAATAAAAGAGGTACTTAGTCGGGTGGGAGTTAAAGTCCACACCATGAGTGGGAGGAAGGGTGGGGAGGAAGGCCACCTCCCTGCCCTCCACCACACACCGAACAGGTGTCTCCTTAGGGACAGGAGGAGAGGAGAAAGAGAGAAGTCAGAACCCCGCAATCCAAGGCCTTAAGAAAATGAAGCAGTCAGGGTCCGTGGCTCACTCATGGATCTTATCTTACTCCTCCCTGGACAAGAAAGAAGAAAGAGCAGGAGAAGTATAGCAGTCTATGAAAAATACTGTGTGTTCATATATTCCATAGCACATTTTCCCTCTTTCATTTTTCTGGAAGCATCACCTGGGCTTCTAAGATGTGGTTTGACAGTGTTAAGCAAATTCCGTTCCTTTTGGATATCCGTGATGCTAGCCGTTAGTACCATGACAACTATTAATTCAGCTATCTGAACACTCTATTTTATTGTCTTTATTTCTGCCAAAATTCTTGTAAATTTCTCCTTTCTTTTTTAAATAATGGATTTTTTTCCTGGAAAAGTATAAGAAAGCACCAGTTATGCTTTTTATATCTCTGCAAGGAAGAAGAGAATTAATGGAATTTTAGGAAAAGTTCTTTTGGCATTTCGTAGGATGATTGGAGGATCCAGCCCAAAGGGACACATGTCCTGTGGTATTTAAAAAAAGAAATCGTTTAGGAAAAAAAACTTCTCATCTTCATTAGTGTATCAGTTTACTATAGTAAAACATTTTCTCTCCTTTTAAAAAAGCAGATGTATAGGGAATTTTCAGAGGTTTTTTTGTTTGTTTGTTTTGTTTTATTTCTTTTGGCACTGGGAATTGAACCCCCGGCCTTGTGTATGTTAAGCACGTCCTCTACTAGGTTCATTTTTTAATGTGATGACAATATATTTGTATTTGCTTTGTGACTGCATTAAGTACACATTATTCTAAATGGCTAATGAGATGAGTTTTACTTCCAAATTTTACGTCTCCCTTTAAAAACCTTGAAGCGGACATTGTATTTCCCTTGCCTTACCTTTATCTCGGTTCCTGGGGAAATTTCCCCTACAAAGGTAATAAAAAGGTTTTGCAGCCAGAGTAACTGCTGTAGAGATTATTTGCTTCTAGCTAATTTTAATGATCAGAGTCTCTTAGTTTCCAAGGTGATTCCTTTGGAAGTTTTTACGTGATTAAAACAGAAGCCTCGTGTTTTAAATATAAATGCGGCGAGAGTCGGAACTGTTTTTCTTGTATTCTTTGTAGTTCTCCAATCTTCTTGGTGATGTAAAATGTAGCAGGTTGGCTGACTGGAGTAGGGAGAGCAGGATTTGGAGAGCTCAGATCCGTCTGTGGGTGACTGGGTGATGGTCCAGCGTCCAGGCTTTGGCCACAGGTCCGCGTGACCTTCTGAGGAAGGGCGTGGTTATCTTCCTCCATGAGATCTACCCTCAAAAGCCCTGAAGTCTCACCTGAGCAGGAAGAGCTACAGAGTTTGAGGGACCCAGTGCGGAATTAAAATGTAGGAGCTCTTGTTCAGACAGCACAAAAAGGCTTTTCCCATCTTTCCCTAGTCTCATCTCTCCTTTCCCTCTCCCTCTCTCCCTCTCCCTCTCTCCCCCTCTCCCCTTCTCCCTCTGTCCTTCTCTCCCTCTCTCCCTCCTCCCTCTTCCTCTTTCCTTCTCTCCCTCTCCCTCTCTCCCTCTCTCTCTTCTCCTCTCCCTCTTTCCCTCTCTCCCCCTCCCTCTTTTTCTTTTATGCTGGGAACTGAGCCCAGGGCCTTTGCACACTCTAAGCATGCATTCTCCCACTGAACTGCATTCCCAGCCCTATATTCTTTTGAGGTATAATCTGTTTGTCTGTGGTCTCTCTTGCCCTCCTGCCCTTAAATCTAAAGTTTTATAGACATTTTAGAAAACCTCCATTAATATAAAATAATTACAGGCTTTCATGTTTGAGTCAGTCAGACCTGGGTTTGTATTTTGGGATATCTGCTCTTTTCCTTCTCAGTGTTGTGGCCTTCCGCAAGTTTCTTAGGCTCTTCAGGCTGCAGATAGCCCATTTGTAAAAGTCTCTGAATAACTTCTCCGAAGGTTTTCATGGGTTTCAAAGGTTTCATAAAACAGCGGGCAAAAGTCGTTCAGTGAATGATACGTCTTCTGTTTGGGCCAATGGTTCCATACTTTAATTTGCATTAGTATCACCTGAGGAATAAAAGTGCATGTTGTTCTGTCATATTTCTAGAGATTATGATTCTGTAGTCTCGGAATGAAACTAAAGGATCCACAACTGTGGACTGTCAGACCCATTCAAATCAACTGAATGACTGTTTCTCTTTAGTATTTTTTTAGTGCATGTCTTTTAACTGGTTATATCCAGAATTGTCGAGGTGTATATATATATTTTGGCATTTGTAGAATTCTCCTCCCATATCATTTGCATATATCTGTGCCATCAACTACTACACTTTTCTAATCAAATTGTTTCTAAAGCTGTAGGAGTAAGAACATATATCAACTCTAAAGCCAGGTTTCACGATCCAGAGATGATATATCATAATTTGCTTTTGGTATATTAGACTATATTTAAAAATTGTGGGCAGATTCCCTCTAATTTTTTCCCTCCCTCACTTTCCTCTCTTTGGAGGAGACTATCAAATCATTAATTTTAGCTAAGAGATCTAGCTTATGATTTCTTGGGAAGGCTTATGAGCTTTGCATATGCTCACAATGTAAAACTAAGAAAAAAAAGAAAGAAGTTGAGGGTTGGTGACAGAACAGAATGTTAACATCATATTTTCCCACAATGTAGAAATGATACAACTAACTGTAAGGGAAAAGGAAAAGAAGGTGGGAAGTAGGGTAGATTCACTGATTGCATAATCTCTGAGGGGTGGGAGTCAGCTTCAGTGAAGCTAGCAAATCAAACAGAGGTACAAGCATGTTTGATAGTGTAAGAGCAAACTCTAAGAGAGATAATATTATTGACCAGTATCGGGTGGTGGAAGAGCGGGGAGGGAAGAGGAAATGGTGCTGTTTGTAAATATCGCTCCTGTAGAATTCTTAGAGATGGAACACGTAGAAGAGTATTATAATTATATGGATAAAGTGTAAGAAAATAAACCATAAAATAGTTTTAAAAATCATTGAAACAGAAAGCAGAACATAATTAAAGTAGCAAAACGTAAAATAATCCTGACTGATCAGATCAGTGTTTCCATATGGGTTCATTTCCTCCAGTGAAAAGTAATTCAGGGTTAAATTATGGGCTGAAATGTGCTCTGACCTCTAAATTTATATGTTGAAATTCTATCTTCCTGTATCTCAGAATGTGCTGTTCTTTGGAGAAAGGGTACATAGGTAATCAAGGCAAAATCAGATCAGTAATCCAATATGTCTGTTGTCCTTATATGAAGGGAACACTTGAACACAGACACAGACATGGGGCAGACAGTGCGGAGAGAGACAGGGAGAAAACAGTGCAGTGGTTAAGCTTACTTGTCAACTTGATTGGTTTGGGAGCTGCTTAGGGGTTCAGTAAAGCACACTTCAGGTTGGGTCTGGATGGGTTGTGGAGTATGATTTGGATACAGTCTTAGAAACTTTCTCATCTCTGGGACACAATACTTGATATCCACAATTTAAAAGGAGGAGGGGATTATTTTGGCCTAAGGTTATAGTCCATTTGTCAGCTTCTCCAGGGCAGAATGGCATGGCAGGGGGGCTAGGAGAGGAAAAGCTGCTCACATCATGGTGGCTAGGAAGCAGGCCACCAGGCCCTGCCTCCTAATAGCAAGTCGGCAACAGCTCACCCCTGTGATTCAGCCCCCTTCCAAAAGCCCTGTCTATGACCACATGAGGCCTTTGGGAGTTGTTCTAGAGCCAAACCCTAACATACACTGTATCTGTTCCCTGGCCCCTTCCTCTCTGGCACTCTGCTCTGCTTCTCAGTAGCCAGGGATTAGGTGGGTTTGTTATACCCCACGGTTCCACCATGATATTTCTGCCTTGGAGACAGCTGACCATGAACTGAATCCACTCAAGCCTTGAGCCAAATAAGCCTTTCTTCCTTTAAATTATTAGTATGAGGTATTTTGTCCAACAGTGGAAAAGCTGATCGATACAGGTGGCCATCTGTATGCTAAGGAGAGAGACCTGGAGCATATGCTTCCCTCAGTTCTCAGAAGGTAGAAACCCAACAGACACCTTGATCTGGGACTTCTAGCCACTCAGTTTGTGACACTTTGCTTTAAGGCAACCCTTGCTAACTGACCAATATAGTCACGTGCAAAATAAATAAGGAATACCTTAAGACAAAGCAAAAAGAATAAAAATAAGAACAAAGTGAAGATATCCAGACAAATATAATTAAGAAAGGAAGTAAGGTTTGTAAAAGCATTAAATAAAATAAATAATAAGGTTTTTTTATTGCCAGAAGATATAATTTATAATGAAATAAGATGGCTATCAATATATATACATTAAATATCATTGTATCCTAGATAGTCATAAAAAGGAATTAAAAAACCCAAGAAATTTCAATTTACCTGTAGTTCATGACATTCAGTGAACGAAATAAAAAATACAATATAGAAATTCTCAAAAGCAATGTTATCACTATGTACATCTAAAATATACCATTAAAATAAAATAAATTAAAAAAAATTCTCAAAAGCATAATTAATGAGGAAGATATAAGGGATGAGTTTAGAACGACCCTGTACTCTTGAGTATTGAGACTACAATCTTTTTTCAAGTGCCTAGCAAATATTTACAAAAATTGACTGCACCATATCATAAATCTATAATTAATTTTAAATGTTAGACATTATTAATACTAAAAATTAGAATACAGAAAAAATAAAGAAAACAAAAGAAAAGGGAAAACAACTCAGAAAGCCTTTCACTCCTGGAAATTTCTAAATGCTCTCTCAGCTACTTCTTGAGTTAAAACAATTAGAAGGTTGCATAAATAATAATAATGAAGGTACTACTTACATGTGCCATAAGAAAGCAGTGGCCCGTTGCAGACACATACATATATATTAAAAAAAGGAACCAGTTAAACGCTAGGAAAAAAAACCCACAACAAAATAAATAGAAATAAGCAGAAGGAAGAAATTAATAAAGATAAAAGCCCAAACTAATGAGTTAGCAAAACTATAGAATTTTAAAATTTTAATCTAAAAGTACTTCACTGGTTTAATTTTTTTAAACAGAAAATCAACTCAGTCAAGGAAAAGCATAAACAACAATAAAAGGAAAACACAGTTAACAACATAATAATCGATAACTACAGAAATAGGAATATCAAGAGTATCTTTCACCAAGATACATCATGTATAGGTACAGAATTAATGTAATGAATGTGACCATTGTATGTAGAATGTACCAATACATGTTCTTGGTTTAAAATAAAATAATAAAAAAAAAAGAGTATCTTTCAATCCGTTGGACAAACGAGTGTGAAAAACAGATAAAATGGGAATCTTTCTGCTGTTCGCACCCAGCTCTAGGGAAGGCGGAGCTCTGGGAAATCGCCCCTTGTTCCTCTCGCTGCTCCAGGCCGTTGTTAGCTTCACAGACCAGCTGATCTGGGAAGTCAGAAATAAGGCATATTCATTCATACTCACCTAGCAGGGGAGATACCGTGATCACGAAGGTGTCTTTCCCAGGACGAGGCTCCTCCATTGCACTCTGGACGTGCTGACCCCTGAGATTTCCCCAAATGCGGAAACTCAACTGCGTAATTGGTGGCAGTAGGGGACTGCATCCGTGCCTTCCCATTAAAAAAACAAAAACAAAAACAAAAAAACTTATTTATTTATTTTTAAAAGTTTTAAAATTTTTATTAGTACCTATGTTTGCAGTACACGATGCTTACATTCACCATGGGAAGTTGGTATATTTCTTATAAAAATGAAATTATTTTAGGAAAATGTAATTTTCTGTGTGTGTGTTTACAGATCAAATTAAAAGAGCTAAGCCGGAATTGTCAGGCTGTGATACTCTCACAAAAGAATTATTTTTTCCTTTTTTTGTCATCCCCTCAAAACGTTTATTGAAGCCAGTGTAACCTCAGCACTCAGCAGAAGCTGAGGCAGGAGGATGGCAAGTTCAAGCCCTGCCTGGGCAGCTTAGCGACTTAAGGAGATCCTCTGTCAACATCAAAATATAAAAATAGAGCTGGGAATGTAGCTCCATGTGAAGGTCCTGGGCTCAATGCCCAGTACTAAAAAAAAAGAAAACAAAAATCAAAAAATTTTATTGAGCATATAGGCATATGCTCTTTTCATTGCTCAGATGATTAGCATTTCTAAGAAAACTGAATGCCTAGGTTCATTCCTAATAGTATTAGAAATTATATTTGCTCTTTCTCCTTTTAAAATTGTATATATTTAAGGTATGCAGTATGGTGTTCTGATATACGTAGTGGAATGGTTACTATGGCCAAACAAATTAACTTATCTGTCTCACAAAAGAATTCAAACAGAGTCTTAAAAACAGATAATTCTCTTGAACTGTATCAAAGCACAGAAAAATTTAAAAGCCATTCATTTCTCCTTTATTGTGACAGTTAAACATCCAGATCAAACCTTGACAAAGATTTGATCCCCCCCAAATACTAGAGACTAATACTTATTGATATTGTGAAAAATCTTAAATGTAAGCAAACAATCCAGTTTTTCAATGAGGAAAGACAATGGTAACACATTAAAGGAATTATCATCACCAAACAGAATTTATTCTAGGAACACAGAGTCTTCTTTGTGTTCAGTATTAAAAATTTGATAGAATTCATCATATTTTAGTTCTAAAGAGAAAAAATACACGATACTCCATGGATGCTGAAACCTAATATCTTTTTTTTTTTTTTTTTTTTTTTTTTGTGGTGCCGGGGATCGAACTCAGGGCCTTGTGCTACCTAATATCTTTTTAACTGAAATGAAATGATAGAACTAGGGCTAGGTGCTTTACATGGTAAATGTATTTGTAGCTCATCCCAAATCTGACCTCTTGCTTAATGAGAAAATAAAAGGTATTTCTAGTGAAGGGCAGAACAGCCAGAAACGCCTGTTACAATCTGTTCTGCAGTGTACTGAATTTCAATTGAACTAACAAGTGGATAAGAGAAAGAAAAATATCATAAAAATTTGAAAAGAGGAGGCAAAACTATTATTATTTGAAAATGTATTCTTTCATTTAAAAATATTTATTGAGTCCTGTAGTAATGTTATATATTAGTGAAAAACTATGAAGATTTTACTTTATCTGTGGGTCTTACACTGTTTTGTGATTATATACCTAGAAAGTAAGGGAATTGAGTGAAAACTACAAATAATATGAAATTTTAGTACAAAATTAAAGAAAATGTGGTATTTACATGTGATGGAGTACTACTCTGCCATAAAGAAAGATTAATGTGAGTAATTTGTGAGAAAATGGATGCACCCTGAAACCATAATGTTAAGTGAAATAAATCAGACACACAAGGTTCAAGATCACATGGTTTCTCTTATATGAAAAATCCAGAATAAAAATAAAGAGCAAAATAAAAGATAGATGCTAGGAAGTAGAGAGAGAGATTTTTCTCAAAGAGGAAAGGGATCGAGAGATGGTAGGAGAGGCGAGGGAGGGAGAGAAAGAGGATGAAAAGAAAGAAATTGGGATGTGTTATGTATATGTATCAACTCCATACAAGGAATGTCAACACTATGTACTGCAAAGTTGTACAAAAAAGTGAAAGGGATCAAGAAATGGATGGAGGCACAGGGAGAGAAGGGAAAGCAGATGAAAAAAGGAGTAAGATGTGTTATGTACATGTCCCAACTTCCCACAAGCACTGTAAACGTTACGTACTGCAAGCACTTATTGATAAATTAAAATTAAAAAAAACCCAATGGCTTTTGTATCTATGCAAACAATAAGCAATTAAAAATTATACAAAAATACCTTATTAGAAACAAATCCCTAAGAATAAACTTAACAAGGCATATGCAAGATCTATGTGAGGAAAATTTTCAAACATTCTTAAAGGACATAAAAGACAAATTGAAGAAGGATGATCATTCACCCTATATTAATTTAAGAATTTGGGATAATCTTGTTAAAAATACCAACAAGTTTGCTTGTATGATGATTTAATTTGAAAACAGGTTAATTCATGTAGAAAATAAAGATTTCTGAGAAAACTGCATATTACTGGTGTATGAATAATAAATTACTGGTATATGAATAATAAATCATTCAAACAGTAGATTGATTTTTCAGTGAAGAGAAGATAAATGGTAGTACTGGGATATTGGGTAGCGATCTGGAAAGGAAGCTAGATTCATACCTCATGCTGAATCTCAGTGTGTTTCAAATGTACTAAAGATTTGAGTGTGTCAAACCCCTCAATGTATTAGAAGAAAATCTGGGAGTTTTTTTTAATGCTCAGAGTAAAGATGGCATTTCTAATTATGACTCAAAATTTAGAGGTTATTTTAGAAAACACTGATAAATTCAAGTGTATATTTTAAGCAAACATCTGCAAGTAAAACAAGCAAAAACACACTAAGCAAATTCTTTTTTTTTTTTTTAACCAAGAACATGTATTGGTACATTGTATACATAATGATCACATTCATCATGGTTATTTTGTACCTGTACATGATATATCTTGGTTCCCTCCTCTTTCCCACCCCTTCCTTCCAGTCCTCCACCCTTCCCTATTTACAGCAGGTTTATTTACATTTTTCCATTTTTTTCCCTTTCTCCTTTCTTTTCATTTTCCCTTCCTTCTTTCCGCCTTCTCCCTTTCTAGTTCGTTCTCCTCTCTTTTGAATATTATCTTTCTTTTACATAATATCTATTACACCTCTTTGTTCTTATTTACACTTATGGTTTCTCCTATCAGAGAAACAATTCAATGTCTACTTATGAGTGTCTGATTTATTTATTTATTTATTTATTTATTTGGTACCGGGAATCGAACTCAGGGCTTCATGCTTGCGAGGCAAGCACTCTAACCACTGAACTAAATCCCCAGCCCGAGTGTCTGATTTATTTCACTTAAGTTTATGTTCTTAAGGTGCATCCATTTACCTGTAACTGTCTCTAGTTTATCCTTTTTATGGCAGAGCAGTACTTCGTTGTGTAAAAAAACCACATGTTCTTTAGCCATTCCTTAATTGTTGGGCATTTGGGTTATTTCCAAGACTTAGCTATTACAAATTGTGTTGCTATGAACATGGTTGTGCATATATTGCTGTGGTATGATGTTTTCAATTCTTCTGGGAAGATACCAACCAGAGGAACAGCTGGGTCAAATGGAACCTCTAGTTGTAGTTCTCTGAGGAATGACCACACTGATTTCCATAGTGGTTGGACCAGCCTACACTCCCACCAACAGTGGAGGGGGGTTCCTTTCTCCCTGCAGCTCTGCCAGCATTCGTTATTGGTTGATTTCTTGATAAGAGCTGTTCTTTCTGGAGTGAGATGGAATCTCAGCGGTGTCTTGATTTGCGTCTCTTGAATGACCAGTGAGTGATGTTGAACACTTTTTCACGTATTTATTTGCCATTTTTATTTCTTTGTCTGAGAAATGTTTATTCATTTCAGATGCCCATTTTTGGATTGGGTCTTTAATTTTGAGGGGGTTGATTTTTTTTTTTTTTTGAGTTCTTCATATATTCTAGATGTTAGACCTTTGTCTGAGGGACAGCTGGCAAAATTTTTTTCCCAGTCTGTGGGTTTTCACCCCACTCTATTGGTGATTTCTTTTGCTGTGCAAAAGCTTTTTAATAGGATGTGGTCCCAAGTACTGATTCTTTGTATTATCTCCTGTGCAGTCTGGGTTCTGTTCATAAATTCTTTTTCCTACACTTACGTCTTTGAGAGTTCTTCCTATTGTATTCTCCAGTAGATTTAGTGTTTGTGTTTTAATGTTTGGATCTTTGATCCACTTTGATTTTAGTTTAGTACATGGTGAGAGATATGTATCTAGCTTCAGTTTTTGGCATGTGGCAAGCCAGTTTTTCCAGTACCATTCATTAAAGAGGCTATCTTTCTTCCAGTCAGGCTGTTTGGCTCCTTTGTTGAAGATGTATTTTAGTGAAAAACACACTAAGCAAATTCTAAAACACAAATGACGTATGGTAAAAAGTGTGCAACTCAAATTATAGTTAAAGGTTTAATCACCCTAAAATATAAAAAAAAAATCCTACGTATAATAAAGAAAATACCACCAAATCAAGAAAAAATATAGGCGGTAGTCATAAGCATACTCTTCACAAGAACAGGAAATATAAAACATTTTTAAAAACAAATGAAAAGATGCTTTCATAAAAAGAAAAAATAAAAACTATGCTGGGTCACAACTTTTGTATATCAGACTGGAAAAAGTACAAAACTGTGCTATTATGCTCCATTGAGAAGGCTTTGGAAAATGGATACTCTTGCTCGTGAGTATAAATTCATAGGATCACTAGTGAGAGTAATTTTTTGATATCAAAATAAGTTACAGGAGTATAGAGCTCTTTGATCTACAACTTTCACTCCCAGTAATTTATTCCACAGATATATCTGTTCAAGATGACCAATGGCAAGCTTATTTATTGCAGCCTTGTTTATTGTACAAATTTGGATGCTATGTTAATATCTATTAATAGTAGAATGTGTAAGTAAATCATAAATATATATATATATACACACACACACATATACACACACACACTCCTCCAGTTCTACAAAAGAATGAGGATGTTTTCTGAATAGCGATATGGAAATACTCCAAGGATACATTATAAAGTTAAAAAAAAAAAAAACCCAAAGTCCAGAACAAAGTTCATAGTATGCAACCGTTTGTGTGATCAGGTGGAGATATAAAAGTGCATTTTCCTCATATTTACATAATCAGTTTTGCTTATGGTTATTTAAAGTAACTCTGGGGAGAAACTGGTTTCAGAACTGTGGTGATCTGTTAAGAAAGGGGAAAGAGGGCCTCAGAGAACAGGGACAAAGTTGGAAGGTGAAATTTTAGACTGTGTTTTAAATTTGTGACTCATTTGGAATGTTTTCTTTTCTAATAGACTTAGAAAATAGATTAAAATTAAAAATGAATTTCTCCAGGAAAATGGTATTGCCAACATATGTTACCAAGAGCAAGGGTTCTCGTTCTCCTGGTTTTGATGAAGAGCATTATGAGAGTGTAGATTGTATCATCATTGGTTAAAAGAACTCAGCATTTATGGGCACGAGGTCAGTACATGGTGTACCCTGAGGCCATTTGCGGTGTTGTCTGGGTGTCTGAGTGTCCTGGTCAGTGCTGACTGCTGTGACAGAGTACCACAGTCTGGGTGGCTTAAACAGAGAATTTATTTCTCACACTTCTGGAGTCTGGAAATCTGAGAACCAGGTGCCAACATGGTCTAGTTCTGGCCAAAAGCCCTCTTCTTCACATGGCAGAGAGAGGAGGCCAGTTCTCTAATGGGTCTTCTTAGAAGACCACTAATCTCATGAGCACTGCATCTTCATGACCTCCCACATTCATCACATTGGGGAGTCAAGTTTCAGCACATGAGTTTTGGGGGAACACACACCCCTTGAGTTGCTTGAGATGCTTTTAGAACGGTGTCGTGTGTGCACCCCGCCCTTAGGACTTGGAGGCTGCTCAGTCTGCCTTTTCCTGTTTGCCTTTGGATTATTTCCCTGATCGTTAATATTAAAACACAGAATAAATAGAGGAACAGAGCCCACATGGCTTGGTTTTGCTCTGCAGCAGATCATCCTTACCTGATTGTTGGTGGGATGCCCTTGAACATAATTGAGAGAAAGGAGAAATAGAAGAGAACTAACATTTGCTTAGTTTTGTATACATTTGCACATTTAGTTCTTACCACAATCCATTTAGGTCAACTAATGTCCTTTATTTTTATAGATATGGAAACTGAGGCTCAGGGAGGTCAGTGGAGCAAGGAACTGAACTTTTGCTACTTGTCTCAGGACCATCTCTGTCCACTTTCCTAAGGTTGCTTTTCAAGTAATACAGTCTTAGTAAAAGATTGATGTAGGATAAGGTTGAAAGCAATGACTAAAAAAGGAATGCATGAGAAATACGTGTAGAATGGGGGAAATGAAGGCAGAGAAAACATGTTTAGTATAAGAAA